>JASAMY010003183.1:0-146767 GCA_030248085.1 Paralinhomoeus sp. GSCO2_6
GTGAATGTTTGCAAAGGACACGTGTGCAAAGGACACGAGTGAATGTCTCATTTGTAGACGAATATCGCGATGCAGACAAATATCATACTTGTAACTTGCAAGCAAATATCACACTTCATACAAATGCAACAGTACAATAGACGTATGTACCTAGGTATTCTATGCAAGGTCAAACATAAAGCGTAAAGCGCTGTCCAACAGTGTGATTGGGTGTGATTGGTGTTGGGCATCGCGTGTTTGGGAGTCTGGGACTTGGAAGATGGTGTGGCAACAAAACGATTGATTGGTGAGTGTGCTGCCTTGCTGTTGCAGACCTCCCCTTCACATTGCTTCTCTCGGCAGTGGGGCCCAACTCGTTCTGCTTGGAAGTCAAGCCGCATTGCGCGAGTGTCTTGTTGAAGGGCTCGAAGATTTGCCCCGGCCATTTTGGCAGGCAATTTGCACAGGACTCAGACACAGAATTTGCACACAATTTGCAATTTTATCAGATCGCAGTAGAAGACACAGAAATTTAGTTAAATCGGCATCACCCTATAAAGATTTATCATCTGCTTGACTCGCACTTCCATGTTCATTTCATCAATCTTATTCTGGCTGGGCCCGTATGCATAGGCATAGTAATACTCCTTCCTAGGGTAGTTGCAACTTGGACGGGGACGATATAAAGGGTGTTTTTTTTAATTAACCGATTTGTTTCTTGGATAACTTTTTATTTCCGCGTCCGAATTTCGTAAAATTTGGACCAGGGGACGCAGAACGCTTTGGTATTTTGTCTAGAAGAAGAATCACCGAAATCGGATAAGCTTTCAAAAAGTTATGACCTTTCAAAGTTGAAGTCAAAATTTGTGAGTCAGTGATCCAGGCATGCAGCAAACACACTGCAGTCAAACGCCTTTCTTCTCAGGCCATCTGCAACAAAATTTCAGGTTACGTGCGAAATTTCATGGGCTACACCATGACGTTAACCGTTTTGAGCGGCATTTGGAATTTGCATCACATCAGTGGCAAAATTCAAAGTCAGTGCAAAAGTCGCTCACTGCTAATACATTTTACCAAAAGTTCTCTATTGAAAGTGGAACATAAGAATTTGATAGACTACAACTGTGGGGAATGTCCTGAGGATTATTTGACCCGATTATGTCGATGAGCCAACTTTTACACCTCAGCAGTGGCAGCCCAAAATCTGAAAATCCACAAAAACCTTGCATTTCATGGAAAAATTTCGGAAGTTTGCTTCTAAACAAAGAGTTGTTGAATTTACATAAAACAAGGGTGGGTTAGAATCGACATATCCCCAGGACATTCCCCACAGTTGTAGTCTATAAGATTTTTATTTTCCACTTTCAATAGGGAACTTTTGGTGAAATGGGTTAGCAGTGCGCGACTTTAGCACAGAATTTTGCGACCGATGTGATGCAAATTCCGAATACCGCTCGAAACAGGTAACGTCATCGTGTAGCCCATGAAATTTCGCACATGGCCTGAAATTTTGTTGCAGATGGCCTGAGAAGAAAGGCGTTTGACTGTGGTGTGCATGCTGCGTGCCTGGATCACTGACTCGCAAATTTGGACTTCAAATTTGAAAGGTCATGACTTTTTGAAAGCTTATCCGATTTCGATGATTCCTCTTCTAGACAAAATCCCAAAGCGTTCTGCGTCTATGGCCCAAATTTCACGAGAATCGGCCACGGAAATAAAAGTTATTCAAGAAACAAATCGGTTAATTTAAAAAAAAAACACCCTTTACGTGCCCGAGTATATTCGTGCATGGACGATACTCGGGCGTGGTAACAGATAACTTGAGGCGCTCTGTGATAATTGTCATGACCAGCGATACTTGCGATAATTGTCAGTCCAGTGCCATGTTTCACTCTACACCAATCTTCACGACCGACGACGTCGGCTCTTGCCCACCCCTATCAAAAATAGGCTTTGACGCAGTGGCAAATCGTTAAGGAAAATGACTACAGGGTAGGCCATGGTGCCAGAGCCAACTTTGATCGCTCGCCACTCGCTTCCACGTTGGCCAATCTTCTTGAAATTTTAGCATGTACATAGCACGCCTGACCTGACGTCAGTCGATTTTTCGGTTTGGGGAATTGTAAAGGACGCTGTTGACTCTCAACGTTGTTCGAACGTTGAAGAGTTGCAATAGCGATAGAGAACGCCTTTGCTTATTTCGACGCTGAGTTGTGCTCGAAGATTTGCCGTTCCGTCGCAGACTGCTGTGAGAAATGCATCGCTGTCAATGGCGGCTCTGGCACCAAAAGTGCGTTCCTTCAGCGCCCCAGATTCCGATTGCCAGTGCGCTGCAACGAGGCGCTGGAGCTGCTCAAGCTCCACAGCACGCGGCCCCCGCGCCCGTCGTCCCCCACGCGCTCACGTCACCTCCTAGGCAGCTACGTGAGCTTCCCATAGACACTAGCGGATCCAAAGGGGGGGGGGGGGGCGCCCCGGGGCGTGCCCCCACCTGTCGTGGTCGACACGGGGGGGCAGCGGGGGCCGGCGCGGCGGGCAGAGAAGGGGCTGGGGCAGTCGTTGGGGGGCAGAGAACGTCGCGGGGGCAGGCAAAGGGGGCAGAAGGGGCCCAGACGAGAGGGAAGAGGGACGAATCGGGCTAATATTAGCCTATTTCCCACAGATTTACACACTCATAACCGGAAAATGATTGCCTGTGGCGCTGTAGTGTATGGACGACTGCGTTTGGACTAAGGTTTTGACTCTATATTTTGGTTCAGCTCGCCCATCCAAAGTAGAGATGCACGTAAGGCACGTAAAGGGGGCAAGGGATGCAAGCTGGCCTAATGTGACTGTTTCGCCCAATAAAATAATGCTCAGATGTACATAGGATGGAAAACCAAAATTTTCGCCTGCGGCGCGCGGTTTTGTGCATAGTTTTGGCCACAACTCATGCAAAATTCCTTGAAATTCTGAGGAATGAGGCAGTTAACCTTTGAAAATTTTCGCCTGCGGCGCGATTGCGAAAATTTGAACAAAATGTCTCACGTGTTCTACAAAAAAACAACCCAAAGAACCACAAAAATGCAAAGTGTGTTTTGTAGCGCCACTGCCTGTTAAGTGTTGAAAAACATGCGAAAAAGTGGGCTGCGGCGCCAAACGCGCGAAATATAGCTCTCCAATCGAAATTTAAGCCGAAAAAAAATTTTGAGCTTGCCCCCCTCCCCCTGTCAGAAAATCCTGGATCCGCCAGTGCCCATAGATGCAAGTTAACAACAAAGTGACCCCAGTAAATGATTTAGGTCGACAGGAGAGTCCTTGAGCAGGAGGAGGAAGCGAGCCATCACCTGCATGGCCGCAGCCGTTCCAGTGACAGACGCAACAGAGCGTGGAAGGTAAGCAGGTTATTATTTGTGCACGCCTGCATACCTAGCTCTGCAACGCAAAGTGACAGTGCGGGACCCGTCCAAGGGAGGAAGGTGGGAAGGAAAGGCACTCAGAACAAGGGAAGATCCCACCCCCCAAAGTTCTAACAACCTAAAGTGACCTAAAGTAACCTAAAGTGAACGCCCAGCGCGTTCATTGGAGGAATTTAGAGTGGTACATGTCGGCACTGCTAATAGTAAGAATTGCATTTCGTTCTTGAAAGCAGCTTCAAAATGTGTTTGCAGAGTGAATGTTTGCGAAGGACACGTGTGCAAAGGACACGAGTGAATGTCTCATTTGTAGACGAATATCGCGATGCAGACAAATATCATACTTGCAACTTGCAAGCAAATATCACACTTCATATGTACAAATGCAACAGTACAATAGACGTATGTACCTAGGTATTCTATGCAAGGTCAAACATAAAGCGTAAAGCGCTGTCCAACAGTGTGATTGAGTGTGATTGGTGTTGGGCATCGCGTGTTTGGGAGTCTGGGACTTGGAAGATGGTGTGGCAACAAAACGATTGATTGGTGAGTGTGCTGCCTTGCTGTTGCAGACCTCCCCTTCACATTGCTTCTCTCGGCAGTGGGGCCCAACTCGTTCTGCTTGGAAGTCAAGCCGCATTGCGCGAGTGTCTTGTTGAAGGGCTCGAAGATTTGCCCCGGCCATTTTGGCAGGCAATTTGCACAGGACTCAGACACAGAATTTGCACACAATTTGCAATTTTATCAGATCGCAGTAGAAGACACAGAAATTTAGTTAAATCGGCATCACCCTATAAAGATTTTCAAAGCTGCGAGTTACGATAAATTAATTAGCTGAGTTGAGGTTTGCTGCGAGTTTGCGTGGCTACAGCAGGTCGGAGCGATTTCAAATTGGTGCACTGCTATTATGAACTTTGCGCACTCGTCCACTTCGCCTCTTTTTTTTGGGCGCAATACTGGCAACAAATTTATAATTTAATCGCGCCGCTGTGTTTTGCCATGTCGTACTGTTACTGTGGGACTGGAACGGCAACGAGCGCGCGCGCACGCAGCGCGCGCAGAACGCAGACGCAAACGAACAAACGACAAACGCAGAAGGGTCGGTGCGCTGATCAGGGATTGTGCGCTGCTCCAGTTGGCAGTTAGACCACTCACCTCTCTCCACATCTCCCCCCTTCTCCTCTTGGCTTATTGATGGCACTCGTTTGCACCCATCGGGCTTTGCTGAAAACCGCTCCTTCTGAATCTTATTGACCTGAAATAAAAAAAAACAGTGGGTCTTTGCAAGTGAGCTGACCCGAAAGGTCAAAGATCAAGCGGAGTGTATATGACTGACGATCCTTTTCATCAAATGCACAAAGGCGACGGCAGCAAATAGGCGACCTCTAGCGTGACGACTCAATTTGCATAATTATTCGCCTTCCCATCCTGCATACAGGTCAATGGTTCGGCGGAGTCATTCTGCACTCGGACATCTCCAAAACGAACTCCCTTTTCATTGTCGTGTTTTGTCATTTTCATCGTCGGTTCCCAGGCAGTGCGCCTCACGGACTTTATCAACTAGAGGCGAGGCCTGTATAAGGCAAATTACTTTGCTAAAGCCCAACGCTACAACGACAAGAGCGGCGGCAGCAGCAGCACATCGGAGGGCAGATACAGTACGGCTGCTACTAAACGGATGCCAGACGCCGAAGGTGCTGTTTTGGTGACACGTACGAGTTTTAGATGTCGTAGGATTGGAAGCCCGATTTCCCAAAAGATTCTGGGCCTGAGATTGGAACCACCACCCCCCCCCCCCGCTATTCGGTCGCCGCCGCCGCCGGCATGCGACAAATGACAGATAAGGCGTTACGTTGCGCTACGTTACGTTACGCAGGTGTGTGGCAGATGGCTGTGTGACAGATGGCCATTTAGGGAATTCCCTAATAGCCATCTAAGGTGCGCCTCATAAAGGCCGGTAGTACAGTTTCTGTAGTAGCTCCAATTTGACAATTTTTGAAACAAACAACAACAACAAATGTCGACGACAAGTGGCAATGGCGAATGGGCCAAATTGGACTTCGTGTCCTGTCGCTAGACGCCAGTTGAGTGGGAGGTACCTGTACATACAATATGTATGCATCCTTATTTTATATATTGTCATTGATATAAATCCTCCAATAGTGCTGCCCCAATAGTGCCCCTGGGGCACAACCCTTTCAACCTCTCCTTACTAGTGGCAGTATTGGAGGGGGCACTATATTGGGGGAAAGGCTTCCATACTTTCAACCTAGAAAATTTGAGTGGTAATGCTAATTTCGCTGTCAAAACTGCTATTTTTGTTGATTTTTTTATGACTTTTTCTAAATAGAAGGGTTGATTTACCGTAATACATTAATTTCATATTTATCTATATTTTTACTATATTTTGTTGGAGAGCGCCTTGTTGAGTTTTTTTTCATTCAGATGGTGGACCACGTGTTCACCATCGCCGCCGCCGCCACGCCGCCACCTCACTCCATTGCGATCGCGGCGATCGATGCAGCAATGGACAAAGTTGGTTTGCACATACCCTACTTTTAAAACAACAACGGCCACGCACCAGAGTGGGCATCGACATTGTAGAACGTCCAGCAACTGGTGGCCGACGTCACTGGCGCTAATGATGAGGCAGAGTCCCTCCGAGAGGCGGTGCTGGCGTGGCTCTGTACGGCTACGGTCCAGTTTTGAACGCGCTACACAAAAAAGAGTGTGTACTTCGATATGTGCAAGAATGTTCTTGCAAAGAATATTCATTTTCTTGTTAACACACTTCGTTGTTGGCAAGAACGTGCTGTGACAGTGTCAAGAATGTGCTTTGCTTATGTCAAAAATGCACTTCATTGTTGACAAGAACCAGAACATCTTTTCTCAAGAATGTGATTGCGGTTCATCATGAGAGCACTTGCAAGAAACCACACAGAAAAAATGGAAGCAGCGCAGTAGGAAAACGTTCAGTACTGGGCCCGTATTCATAAACATAGTAAATACTAATTACTAGGGTAGTTGCAACTTCTTACTAGGTAGTAGGATGCGGGTGGTATTCATAAACGTAGTATATACTTTTTACTACGTAGTTGCAACTAGTTAGTAGGTAGTAAAACTAGGGTAGTTTTTAGCAAGCTCAAGGGCTTGCTAACTGGGGGTAGTATCAACTTTTCACAAGCACTTCCATCGATTTTGATCTTTGTAAAGAGCCAAACCGTACAATTTGATACAGCGCTTCATATGTCGCAGAATTCGCGCGCGTCTCACAACCAGGGTTGCATAAAAAATTTCAACAAGAACAAAAAAAAAATATTTTTTTTTTTAAAATCGTGCAACCCTGCTCACAACTCTACAAGCGTTCGAACGTCACATCGTTCTCTACATCGCGCAGACAGCGGCCGAAGTGGGAAACCGTAACCGGCCCAGCAGCATCGGCAGCAGCAGCCACTTTGCGCATCGCCACGGCGGTCGCTTCAGTAGCTCGCTCTTGCGCTTCGGCCGCTCCCTCTTGCGTTTCGGCCGTGCGCAGCTGCTGCTGCAAGACGCGGAGACGGAGCGTGGTGCTTCTTGACGAACGCTGTGAACACCATTGACGAAAAAGACGGCATTACCGCTTCAGCGCGCCGCAGACGAAAACGACTGACTGACTCGACTGAGAATGTCTCTCTTACGACGTCGTGCACGGCGTGCACGACGTCGTAAACATGAGCCTGTACCCGCTGATTAACAGCGGGCAGCAGTAGCGAGATTGCCAGATCGCGATAACGACCGACCCCACTTTTCCGTCCTTTCCGATTGCGAATCTATGGTTTGACAGAGAGTGGCCGCTTTCTCCGCTTGACGGATTGACCGCTTCTCCGCCTGCCTCTCAGTAGCTGCTGCTCGTCGCACTTACGGGGGCGTCGTAATGCATTCGAAAATGCGCGCACAATCTCTCTGTTCATGCCGAATCGCTGCGAGACCGTGCCTTTATTCGGAGGTAGTAAGTAGTTGCAACTACCTAGTATTTTCTATAGTTAGAACTTGTTTATGAATACCAACCTACCTAAACCTGCCTTTTCCTCGAGCTGGACGAACTGTGGAGAGGTGCAATATGGGTCATAGCCTCAGTGCTACCTTGTAGTCGTTTTAACATTACGAGCAATTGCACTCAGTAGGGTGGCTACATTCCTTCATCACGCTAAACTTCTCTTTGAAAACATTTGCAGGATGGCAATTGCTTCCAGTGGCTGATGATTCAGGTGCTGGGAGCGAGGTAGTGAGCGCGCATAGGTGTCTTCTCAAGGGAAGTGTGCGCGCATATTTGCATTACCTTTACCGCCACCCTCAAGACGAGAGAGGAAAATAGACACAAGTTGGAGTATTGGAAGTTAGAATAGCAATTAGTTAGTTAAGATCATGCATGCCAACGCCAATCTTTAGGAGGGCAGTCCATACGCACGCACGCACGTACACCCGCGCGCGCGCGCACGCACGCTCGCACGCACGCGATGACGCTGCAATGGCTATTGGGAATGACGATGATGCTGTTGCGTGGTTTCGGCACTCGGCAGATGTGCGTCCTCTGAGAGGCTGTGCATGACCATAGTGGAAAAAAAAACAGAAGAACAAACAAACAATGAACAAATGAACATAGATTTACATGTAGAGTAGTTGCGCAAAGCCTCGATACGATTTTTGAAAAATATTATGCAGGCACCGCTCAGAATTGCCATAAAAATACAGTAGAAACACACAAACTGAAAAATACACAAACTTTGTGTATTCCATCCTGTTTGTGTATGTATATGTATATTGGATTTTGCTTGTGTATGTATATGTGTATGTGTATATACGTATATAATACACAAAAAAATACACAAAAATTTTTTGTGTATGTATATACTCGTCCACCCTAGTGTATGGACGACTGCGTTTGGACTAAGGTTTTGACTCTATATTTTGGTTCAGCTCGCCCATCCAAAGTAGAGATGCACGTTCACCTTCATGTAATGAGCGTGCCTGTCTGACCTCTTGGCCGTCGACTTTTCTCGTTTCTCTTCGTACTGACTCACTTTACTCACCCCAACCACTTCCTTTCCAAAAATAAAGTCCAGTCCAACTTCCAGTCCAAGAAAAGATGAATCGTTTTTTTGTCAGTCTGTTTTGCAGGCGCAATCGCGCTGAGCATCACCGACCGACTGCACGCAAGCTCGAAAGTGTTTATTTGATCGACTTCGAGCCAAGCGCGGTTCGATGCCATGAGATGGCCTACGCGGAATACAAGAAAATGTGGACGACACTGTACGCAGACAGAAAAAAATGGAAGCAGCGCAGTAGGAAAACGTTCAGCACTGGTCACTGAGCTTTTGCCGGACACTGTCTAAGTGCTGGTGAGCCTGGATGGTCGACGGGCATGGGACATTTTTGTTGCGCTGAGTCTTCTTTCTTGGCTTTGGCTCAACACCCAGCAGCACTTGCGCCAAATCGTAGACAGAGCAGAATTGCTGTTACAGGCCCAGTGCAGCAAAAAAAGCGATTGTTAAACGATTTCCTAATGTTGCACCAGGTGTTCAAAAATCGACAATCAACAACAAGAAACAGCTCTGGGCTTACTTTCCTGTGTCGTAAGGAGGCCGGCCATCTGAGCACACCTGAAGCAGGAATGGTTGCATCAGGTTGTACTCAGTGGTCAATGTAGCAACTTCATCTTCCATCGAGTTGGTTCCGATACACGTACAAATAACACTTCACGGAAAACACTGACTGCCGATGGGGAGGACGCGTCGCTATTTATGTGCGGCAAGGGCAGGGAGGAGTTCACGGCAGGGCTATTCACGCTATCTCCGCGTGTCCGCTTGGGGAGTTGAGTCCGGTCTTTCAGTGGCGGCGCCGATGCCGCCACCTGTTTGCTCAGCGTCTTTGCTTGGCCGTAGGCGAGTCTTGAGGGCTCGCTCTCGCGGCGGCTGAATGGAATGACGCAGCTGCAGTCCGGTCGGTCGGCAGGAGCTTGGCTTGGCGGCGCTTGAAGGGTAGAAGCGGCGCCTGGCTGCTGGAAGCCAGTCGACGGGTGGCGGCGTCCATGAGATAGTGCTGCGCCGTTGGAGTCCGGTTTTGAGAGAATGTTGAAGTCTGGGTACGGTCGGTAGGGTGTCGTCACACAGTCCCTTGTATATAAGAGTAGGTTCAAGTCCTATTGGGAGTTACATGTATTACTTTGTCGTATGCGCTACTGCATTAGCACATATGTACGGTATACTATAAAGTGTCATTTTGCATATACGCTGGTGTGCATCTGTGCATACCTACTGTATGTTCGTACAAGTGCACTGTGTGAGTGACTGTCGAACAAACCGTTATGAGTGCATCTTTGGTTGGACTGGAATAAGGTCGTACCAGCAACCTATACAGTACACTTATGTACTGTCATTAGAGTTGGGAAAAATACGCTTTGACGTTGGACCGACGTATTTTTTTGAAAAAATACGGTATTTTTTTGAAAAAATACGTATTTTTTGTATTTTTTAGAGTACGTATGTACATGTACTATACATTATAGCGAAGTGTCCAAAGCTTAGAAATCGGTACATACAGTGGGTGAACGCTGTAAAACTGCGCAAGCACGCAAGTGGACACGTAGGAGTGTGTGTGCGTACGTGCGCGCGTGTGTGGTGGGTGAGTGGTGCGTAAGCGGAGTAATGAGCACCCAACAATTTTGGCAATCAACAAAGTAACAACGGGGGAAGGGAACGCGCAGCTGAGAAGGCGACGCAGGGCGCGACGCAGAGATCGAGGGCGCGCACAACGACTAGCAAGAGGACGGGAAACAGCTACAGCTCGGGCTCATCGTCACTGTGCTCGAGCATGTCGGCGGCAGCCAGCACGGTGTCGTCGAGCTCGGGCGGCTCCTCGCCCTCGACCGAGACGGCCGCGAGCGCCTGGCGCGCAACCTCCACGCGGCGCTCCTTCGATGACACTGCAACGCCGGCGCACACGACAACTCACAACCAGAGCAGCGCCAACTCACCGTAGGCAGTGCTCTTGCCGCGGCGCTTGTCCAGCAGTGGCAGGTTGTGCTTGACAAACACCATCTTCGACACGCGCTCGTACAGCAACCGATTGCGGCGCTGCAGCAACAATGTGTAGTATGCCATGTGTCCGTTTAAGTGGCGTGCGTGCGTGCGTGCGTGCGTGCGTGCGTGCGTGCGTGCGCGCGCTTGCGTGTGTAGCGGGTGTGAGTGTGTGTCTCACGTGCGTGCAGGTGAAAGAAAAGGCCCGTGGGGGTGTGCGTGCTCGAGAGTAGTAGCGCAAGAAAAGCGAGGAAGACCTACGAGAGTGTGGATGTTGCCGCGCATCGACCAGTTGCGCTCGGACGCGGCCGCGCTGGCGGGCAGCGTGAGCAGCACCTTGGCGACGGGCAAGAGCGCGCTAGCGCGCATGTAGGCGCGCCACCAGATGGCGGGGCGCGAGAACTGAAGCGCCGCGACTGCGCGAAAGGCAGAAAAGAGGGCAACAGCAGCGGACACGCCTGCAGCGCCCGCTTGCTGTCCACGTTGTCCTCGTACGTGCACGCCCGGTAGTCCGTCAGCGCCTTCAGCAGCTCCACCGGCTCCACGCCCAGCCCGTTCCCGCTCTACGCAGAAACAACGCATCCAAGAAAGCAATGCAAGAACAACACGCGACAAGCGACACCCCTCTCACCGATCGCTCTCAACTCTGGAATACTAGCAAACCTATTTTCGTACTACTCTCAATCAATGAGCAGAAATGGCCAGAGGTTAGTCCACGGGGGGGGGGGGAGTTGTTGTTGGAATAGGAGCAACGCTAGGAGGCCGTCAATAGCCCATATAGCATACCCATCTGCAAACTACTGCTAGCTAAGCTCACCGTAATCAGGGTGTACGCGTCAGCGTACAACCCTAATATGTGACCACTTCTCAATGCGGGTTTTTGAATTTTCGATCGCCTATAACTTTTGATTGCCTGAACGGATTTCGACGCGTTATGGCGCAAATGAACCGCCTTCTTCTGGGGCATCGAATGCGCCATAACTTCGGATGCGCCGAAACTTGATGTGGGTAGCTCGGATCACTTCGGCTAAAACACAAAAGTTGACCGCCTGCACGTGTAGATCATTTTGGTTCTTTACACCACTACGCTCCGACGAACCAATATGGCACTGCAGAAGTGCACGCACGCACGCACACCGTCAAATGGGCTGCTTCACAAGAAACTTGATGTGGGTAGCTCGGATCACTTCGGCTAAAACACAAAAGTTGACCGCCTGCACGTGTAGATCATTTTGGTTCTTTACACCACTACGCTCCGAGGAACCAATATGGCACTGCAGAAGTGCACGCACGCACGCACACCGTCAAATGGGCTGCTTCACAAGAAACTTGATGTGGGTAGCTCGGATCACTTCGGCTAAAACACAAAAGTTGACCGCCTGCACGTGTAGATCATTTTGGTTCTTTACACCACTATGCTCCGACGAACCAATATGGCACTACAGAAGTGCACGCACGCACGCACACTGTCAAAATGGGCTGCTTCGCAAGAAACTTGATGTGGATAGGTCCGATCACTTCGGCTAAAACACAAAAGTTGACCGCCTAGTCATGGTGATCATTTCCATACTTTACATCACTATGCTGACGCAGCAATATAGCACAACTGCATGTGCATGCACGCATGCACATAATGTACATAGCACCTAGGTATGTACAATGTATCGTCATTACCGTATTTTGCATGCAGCTATTGACCCCTTCTCAAAAAAAAAACGTCTCGGTGTCGAGCGGACTCGATCGCGCCATCGTACGCGCATGTACGTCGGGCCATTCGCGAGTTGCTTTGCATTTATTTATCAGGGTGTACGCGTCAGCGTACAACCCTAATATGTGACCACTTCTCAATGCGGGTTTTTGAATTTTCGATCGCCTATAACTTTTGATTGCCTGAACGGATTTCGACGCGTTATGGCGCAAATGAACCGCCTTCTTCTGGGGCATCGAATGCGCCATAACGCGTTTCCTTGCTTTACTGTAAGGGGTCAATAGTTCCAAAAATGTTCCAACTACGCCACTGAACGGCTAAAGGTATCGATATGAAACTTGGACAGCATCTGCAGCTATTGCAAAGAAAATAGACGCCCAAAGGATTTCTTGATAGGCAGCTCCGATTTTGAGATATCGTCGATTTGGCGATTTTTCTTGGACATAGCCGTTTTTTCGGGTGGTTTCCACCAAGAGTAAAACTCCAAAAAGTGCCGAGTAAACCCCCAATTTTTTTTGATTTCCTTGAACAGTTTCTTATGGCAAGTCTATGCCAAGCCACTAAACCTAAAACTTGATTACTGATAATGAGATATTAGCTAATTAAAATTTTGGAAGAAATGTTTGTCCTCTATAGGCGCTTCAACCGTTGGTCTGAGAGGTTTGCTAAAATGGGGAAAGTTGATCGCCATGACCTGGAATAGACCCCTTTGAAAAAATTAGTCACCCCAGACGCACCAATATGTCTCTACGCTCTTGGGAAATTAGTGAAAAACGGCGATATTTCGGTGTGGTTAGCTCGGATCGCTTTGAGGTCAATAATAAAGTTGATCGCCAATCAGTGGGGAACATTTCATTCCTTAGGGCCAATGCGCTCCGACGCACCAAAATATTTTCACTTCCGGGAAAATCGCTATATCTCGATGTGGGTAGCTCAGATCACTTCGGCTAAAACACAAAAGTTGACCGCCTGCATGTGTAGATCATTTTGGTTCTTTACACCACTACGCTCCGACGAACCAATATGGCATTACAGAAGTGCACGCACGCACGCACACCGTCAAATGGGCTGCTTCACAAGAAACTTGATGTGGGTAGCTCGGATCACTTCGGCTAAAACACAAAAGTTGACCGCCTGCACGTGTAGATCATTTTGGTTCTTTACACCACTACGC
Source organism: Paralinhomoeus sp. GSCO2_6 (assembly GCA_030248085.1). Taxonomy (NCBI): domain Eukaryota; kingdom Metazoa; phylum Nematoda; class Chromadorea; order Monhysterida; family Linhomoeidae; genus Paralinhomoeus; species Paralinhomoeus sp. GSCO2_6. Next base: position 13,312 of record JASAMY010003183.1, read on the forward strand.
TCCGACGAACCAATATGGCACTGCAGAAGTGCACGCACGCACGCACACCGTCAAATGGGCTGCTTCACAAGAAACTTGATGTGGGTAGCTCGGATCACTTCGGCTAAAACACAAAAGTTGACCGCCTGCACGTGTAGATCATTTTGGTTCTTTACACCACTACGCTCCGACGAACCAATATGGCACTGCAGAAGTGCACGCACGCACGCACACCGTCAAATGGGCTGCTTCACAAGAAACTTGATGTGGGTAGCTCGGATCACTTCGGCTAAAACACAAAAGTTGACCGCCTGCACGTGTAGATCATTTTGGTTCTTTACACCACTATGCTCCGACGAACCAATATGGCACTGCAGAAGTGCACGCACGCACGCACACTGTCAAAATGGGCTGCTTCGCAAGAAACTTGATGTGGATAGGTCCGATCACTTCGGCTAAAACACAAAAGTTGACCGCCTAGTCATGGTGATCATTTCCATACTTTACATCACTATGCTGACGCAGCAATATAGCACAACTGCATGTGCATGCACGCATGCACATAATGTACAGGGTGTATCAAAACTATATGCACCCCCCCTAGGGAAATACCGGTTGGACGGATTTAGCTGAAATTTAACATAGATATAGGACCAACAAAAATACATGACCAAATTAAATTTCGTGAAAAACGAACAACCGAGCGTCGAGATATGAGCAATCATCCAAGGTACAGCGAGAAATCTTGGCAGTTTGCGATTTCGACTTGCTGTCACCACTTCACCCGTTTCTTGGCGAACCAGCAGTTGTCGGCCGGCGTCGGATCGGTCAGTGATGGCCAAGTCATGCAGCTCTCCATTCCAGTGCTCGGTGATCCAACGTTTCGATCGCTTCAGCTTCTGAGCCACCCATTTTCTGGTGATGAACTGTGCACCTGGGTCGCGTGCCATTCGGAAAGTTCATCGATGAGACAGACGCACTTGGTCAGTATTGTTAACCATTTGTAAGCGCGACATGGCCCCGACACTCGCTTAAAACAATTCTTTATCATTCAGCGAGAAATTGTTGCCATAAAACACGCAGTGATGTTTTTTACGCAAACTGACAAGGATTTTTTACTGTACCTTGGATAATTGCTCATATCTCGATGCTCGGTTGTTCGTTTTTCATGAAATTTAATTTGGTCATGTATTTTTGTTGGTCCTACATCTATGCTAAATTTCAGCTAAATCCGTCCAACCAGTATTTCCCTAGGGGGGGGTGCATATAGTTTTGATACACCCTGTACATAGCACCTAGGTATGTACAATGTATCGTCATTACCGTATTTTGCATGCAGCTATTGACCCCTTCTCAAAAAAAAAACGTCTCGGTGTCGAGCGGACTCGATCGCGCCATCGTACGCGCATGTACGTCGGGCCATTCGCGAGTTGCTTTGCATTTATTTATCAGGGTGTACGCGTCAGCGTACAACCCTAATATGTGACCACTTCTCAATGCGGGTTTTTGAATTTTCGATCGCCTATAACTTTTGATTGCCTGAACGGATTTCGACGCGTTATGGCGCAAATGAACCGCCTTCTTCTGGGGCATCGAATGCGCCATAACGCGTTTCCTTGCTTTACTGTAAGGGGTCAATACCTCCGAAAATTTCACGTTTTTTTCGAGGTTTTTCGTGCGCCATTCTCGAACGTCTTATGCTATTGGAATGAAACTTGCCAGACATTGGCAACTCATATCGGCTCTTAAAAACCTAAATGGGTTCCTTTGTTAGCGTTCCCTATCTCGAGATAATGTCAATAGTATGGTCGATTTTGACAACTTTTTGAAATCATGTCAAGGTTTTTCGTGTTTTCCTACTGGACTAACATCACCTTCTAACGCGCTATCTAACGCGCTATAGCACGTATGCATACTCGGTCGCAGTACAGAGATATGTCCCAAACTGTTTGAAAGCAAAAATCAAAACACGTCATTTTGTTTTGAAACTGCACAGGCGTCTGCAACTCACATTTTTAGAAAGAAAAGCTTCTGAAGTAATTTGTGTTAGGTGCTGTTAATCTTGAGTTATGGTTTACTTTGTGAGTCAGTGCTTGGGCACAGTGGGTTTGACTGTCAGTGCTTTGGCGCGATCCGTAAGGCATCAGACTACCGATCGAGAGGTCGCCAGTTCAACTCCCGATGGCGGCTTTGCTTTTGCACGTGTCCCTGCAAGCACTAGCGGATCCAAAGGGGGGGGGGGGGCGGGGGGGGCATGCCCCCACCTGTCGTGGTCGGCAAAGGGGGGCAGGGGGGGCAGGCGTTGGGGGCAGAGAAGGGGCTGGGGGCAGTGGTTCCGGGCAGAGAACGTCGCGGGGGCAGGCAAAGGGGCAGAAGGGGCCAAGACGAGAGGGAAGAGGGACAAATCGGGCTAATATTGGCCTATTTCCCATGGATTTACGCACTCATAACCTGAAAATGTTTGCCTGCGGCGCTGTAGTGTATGGACGACTGCGTTTGGACTAAGGCTTTGGTTCTATATATTGTGCTTCAGCTCGCCCATCCAAAATAAAGATGCACGTAAAGCACGTAACGGGGGGGGGCAAGGGATGCAAGCTGACCTAATGTGACTGTTTTGCCCAACAAAATAATGTTCATGTAGGTTGGGAAACCCAAAATTTCGCCTGCGGCGCGCACTTTTGTGCATACTTTTGGCCCCAACTAATTCTAAGGAATGCAGCAGCTAAGATTGAAAATTTTCGCCTGCGGCGCGATTTTAAAAATTCGAACAAAATGTCTCACGTGTTCTACCAAAAACAACCTAAAGAACCGCAAAAATACAAATTGTGTGTTTGTACCGCCACTGCCTGTTTTAAGTGTTAAAAAACATGCGAAAAAGTGGGCTGCGGCGCCAAACGCGCGAAATCTAGCTCTCCAATTGAAATTTAAGCCGAAAAAAAATTTTGAGCTTGCCCCCCCTGTCAAAAAATCCTGGATCCGCCAGTGCCTGCAAGAGGGATAACGACTTGTTGCCCCACCCTTCCACTTTGGTCTTTTCTCTAGGTTCTGCCGATTTTTTTTTTGATTTTTCGAACTTGTGGAAAGTTTGAAAAGTATGCGCGCGTGCGTGCGTACATACGTGCGAGCGTGCGTGCGTGCGTGCGTGCCTGCATAGGTTTTATCGCATCAATGTGCGTCTTACGAAAAAACACTGTATTAAGGAAAAATTTGCAGGTGGCTGCAAAAAAAAGGTGAATATGTGACGCTATTTTGTTAAAGTCCAGTTTGAAAAAGAGGGGTATTAATTAAGGCATGCCTCATTGGTGTATAGCCACCTACACTTTGCAGCTGATCAACTTCAGTTTGAACAAACCGTGTATAAAAACTGAACCAAACGCAGCAACACGTCACATATTCGGCATTTGTTGTGTGAGCCATCCTCATTCAGCCAAAACGCAACAGCAATCCTTTAACATCTCATCTCTCTCTGACAATGCGTTGCCATTGGCCATTACCATGGACCTGGCACAGCCACATTTCCTGGTTAAATAATCGGCACCCTGCTAACATTTGTGACATGTGGGTTGCCACTACAGTTAGTGATGTGCATGCATACATACTGTACTGGCTCTATTCGTCAGTCCCCTTTTGGCATTTCAACCAATGATGAACTGCTTCTACAACGTTTGCATAGTGCAATGCACCATTTTACATCTTGTGAGTGCTTACGTGTATGCATGCGTGCCTGCGCGCGTGCGTATGTACGTGCGCCTGCATCGTGTTCCATGTACAAGATCATGGGGTCCTTCCGCCTGTCTCGCAACCATGTGGCATTCAGTCATGCGGCATATGTGAATGCAGTGTTCCAGTCTAGTTACGTCCTAAAAATTGCCACTGCACCTTCCTATGCACGCGAACACAAAAAAAATTAAAATTAATTGGGAGTGGGAAAATATGGCTGCGAACACAAAAAATGCCGAATATGTGACGTGTTGCTGCGTTTGGTTCAGTTTTTATACACGGTTTGTTCAAACTGAAGTTGATCAGCTGCAAAGTGTAGGTGGCTATACACCAATGAGGCATGCCTTAATTAATACCCCTCTTTTTCAAACTGGACTTTAACAAAATAGCGTCACATATTCACCTTTTTTTGCAGCCACCTGCAAATTTTTCCTTAATAAAGTTGTCGTTCAGCTTTTGAATGAACGTGGACGCGGCGTTCAATTTATCTGGCGAAAGCTCGGCGTTGAGCGTGGGCCAGAGGAAGGCAGACGCCCAGTGCGCGTCCGTCAGGACAAAGCTCTCGCGCTGATCCAGCGCGCTCTGCACCTCGGACTGCGTCTGAAAGAGATCGCATGGAGCACGGGGGGGGGGGGGGGTTGGCAACGGATGGCATAGTAGTAGAGAATCGGCCTCTTGCGCCCATGGTTCGGTTCTTGATGGATCCACTAAAACGAGTATTTCCCTATCCATGGAATTTGATGTGCCGTTGCTGCCCTAGATTACCAATGGCGTTCTTCCGAATGTCTTTGGCTCTTTACGCGGCTCTATGGGCCATTGACAGCCTCGAATCGTTGCTGCTAATCCAACAACAACAACAACAACAACAACAACAACAGGGGGGGGGGGAGGTTGCGTGCGAGAGAGGACGTGCGAACTGACGAGCTGAAGAGGGCCGAGGTCGCGAAGAGATTCCAGCTGGCGCCTGACCTTGAGGAGGGCACTGACGACGTCGGGCAGCGTGGCCGCCTCCGACTCGAGCATCTTCAGCGCCACCGCCAATGGCGTCAGCAGTTTTGCCAGGCACTCCACCTATGGCACAAATTCATTCATGCCTGCACGCATAATGCATAGAAGCTGACCCGCTCCCAGAAGTCGACGCTCTCCGAGCCGCGGACGAGACTTTCCACTCTGATCTTGACTTTGTCCGTCCGGTCGACTGCCGAGTCCATCTCTTCGCAGGCGATCACGGTGCGCAAGCAGTCGCGGTTGATCAGCAAGTCGGACAAGCAGTCTGAGACGCTGTTCCACCGCGTCGACACCGGGAAGCTGAGTCCCTTCGAGACGCCCTTCTCCTGCCGTGCTCGTCTCAACAGCTGGGACGGCACCTTTCGGAACTGAATATTTGGCCTTCAAATCAGTTGGTTCTCCTCCTCTCCACACCTGTCGCTTTCATTGCATTCTAGCCAGACATCTAAAACAGACCTTGAAGAATGCGCAGATCGTCTTGCAGTCCTGAAGCAGAGCCGAGTGAATCTTGGACAGCAGGTCTCCAGCGAGCAAGTTGAGTCCGTGGCTCGCGCACCCATATGCCGTCACCCATGGAAACTTGGCCACAACCACTTTCCATGCCGCCTATAACGGACACAAACGGATGTTCATATTCCAGAATCTCCACACACTACTGCTAGACACCCCTGGGCCTTGGTCTCAGAGTAGGCAACCGGCCACTTCCACACCCCCCCCCCCAACACTGGGACCACCACTGGGACGCACCTTCATGTTGGACGCGTTGTCAGTGCACAGCCCAAACACTCGTCCACGGCCCAATTTCTCGATTTGCTCGACCATCAAAGCGCCGATGTACTGGCCAGTCTGGACGCGGTCGGCGGTGTTGACATCGCCCAGCAGCCACGTGCTCGTGCCGCAGCCCGTGGCGCAGTGAGCCATGAAGTTCACAATGGGCGTATGGCTCGTGTCAGACCAGCCGTCGCTCACAAGCGACAGGATGTCCGCCGATTTGACCCTTGCCAGCACCTAATCAACAAAGCACTGCGCGCGCGCACGCACGCACGTACACGACAAACACCTCCTGTTGCGTCTCCTCGAACAGAGCGTCGAGAGCTTGCCCACTCAGAAATTTGCGGGAAGGAACCTTGAAAGCGGGCCTCAGCTCCTTGAGAAAATCTAGCCAATATTCGTTCTAGAAGCAGAGAAGCAGACAGAGTGAGGAACAGGGACAGCGCAGCTGTGAGAACATCACCAACTTCCAGGGCACTGAAGGGCATGCCGCTCGTCAGCATCGCCTTGACGAGCAGGCGGTTCAGCCGCTCAGTTTCTGGTTTGCTCATGCGGTCGACGAACGCGTCGAGCAGGAGGCCGCTGCTGCGCCTGCTGCTGGCCGCCGTGTCGCTCAAGGAGCGCGATGGACAGTCGCGCAGCAGCTCCACGTCCTCGCCTCCGTCCAGAGTCGACGTCCCATCGCCTTCGCCAACGGCCTCCGTCGCGTCCACGCTCTCGGCTGCCTCTTCCGCTACCAGACCGTCGAAGACGGAACTGCCGCCTGTTAACACTCACCACCACATCATCACCAACATACATACTGGTACGGATATTGAGGCCCCCCCACCACAACCCCACTCCCCACTTTTTAGCACGTAAATAACGCTGCTTAGACCCTTTCACTTATGTTGGGCCCACAGTACCCATTTTAAAGTTCATTATGATATTTTAATTTTTTAATTCACAATCTTCCATTTTGACGACACTCCCCGCACTGCCCGCCCCAGAAAATTACAAAATTGCAAGTAGAACGGACCAGTGGACGGCATGCTTCTCGTCAGGGGAGAATCGTGCAGTTGCAGCTCGCGCACGACGCTATCTCGATTGACAGCCGGCACGTTCTTGCAGCCTTTCATGATGTGCTGCGCCATTCTGACGGTGTTTTTTGCGGTGCGATAGCCGCAGTGCACGCACTTATGCACCGGATACTTCTTCCCTTCCACCGAATACTTCTCAAAATTCGCGTGCAAAGATCCATACGCCTGACGACCGGGACCTCGCACGTTCGCGTCCGTTTTTCTAGGCTTGGACGACATTTCGAAATCGCAAAAAGAAATGCACACTATAGTGGCTAAAAAAACAATTCTTTGGTCCGCGTCCGCTGCCGCGCTGCGTCCGAAACCTACCGTAAGCAAAACCTAAACGTCGTAAGAATAATGTGATGTAAAACAAATCGTCTTGTGGTAAGTCTACCCAACACACAAGTCACATAATATGCTCTTCAATGTAACATCCATTGATTAACAACAAATGTTTATTATCTATTGCAGGTTGATTCAACAAAATAAGGCTTACGACTCCGACTTACGACTATGACCTTACGATTACGACTACGACCGTATTTTTTAAAAATAAGATACAGGCGGCGATGTATTTTTTCAAAAAAATACGTGTATTTTTTTGAAAAAATACGTTTGAAAAAATACGCGCCCAACTCTATCAACGAGGCACAACGCGCTGGAGTGGCAGAACGCGAGAGAGCGCCAGCGCGCGAGTCTGCACCTACAGGCAAACCTAGTTTGACTGGGGCAGTGGTTGGTTCACCTGGTGGCGGCGCGGCTGGTGGCGGCGCTGCTGCTGCTGCTGCTGCTGGCGCAGGGCGTCACGCTCGACGCGTGGCATGACGCGGCCACGGAAGATGACAACGTCTTCTCCGTTGCCGATGCGCTCGAGGCGGGCGCTGTTGAGTCGGCGATTGTCCACCAGCTGCTCGGTCGTGAGGTCCGGCCTGACGAAGAAGGCGGGCCTGCCCGGCTGGCCGCCAGACGCCGCCGCCTGCTGGGCCATCAGCAGAGGGCGCAGGCCCTCGAGAACGCGGCCGCGCTGCTCCAGGTCGCCAAAGACGACTTTCGTGATTCGCGGGCGGCCGTCCGTGCGCGTCTGGCCGTGCCGAAACACGCGCGTGATGGCCGTTGGCGGAATGTGGAGAGCGCCAGCGAGCCCCCTGACGCGCGTCGCGTCGTCCTGGTTGGCCGCGTCGCTCAGGCCAGGTGTGGGCTCGGGCAGGCCGACAATGACGAGGTTCAGCTTCTTCTTCTCGCGGGCCGCCTGCTCGCCCACGGCGCGCAGCAGGGCCGCCTGGGAGTCGGCGTCGCGGACGAGCACTGACGCGGGCGGCTGACCGTAGGCGCGAGCTGGGGCCCCCTTCGCTGGAGGTGCCGACTCCGTGGCAGCGGGCACGCCGCCGGCCAGCAGTTGCTCAGCCGCTCGAAGTCGCTCGGCCATGTGCTCGTTCTCCTCTCGGATCTGCTGGAACTCGGCGCGGATTCCGTCGAGCGCCGCCTCGACCGCAGCCTCGATGGCGGGAGTGAGCGACTCCATGGCGGCGTGAGCGCCACCGGCCCGCTGCTGCTCAGCCGCTCGAAGTCGCTCGGCCATGTGCTGGTTGTCCTCCCGGATCTGCTGGAACTCGACGCGGATTCCGTCGAGCGCTGCCTCGACCGCAGCCTCGACGGCGGGAGCGACAGCGCTCCTGAACGCGTCGATGACGGCTTCGGTGACAGCCTTGTGGACGAGGGGGCGGAGGGCCGCCAGCAGCTTCGCTCCAGCTCGGAAAAAGCGCTCAGCGACAACGGCGATGCCGAGGCGGCCGAGAGAGGCGCGACAGCGGCGGGGCCGCTGCCGCTGGGGGTCTTGATTCTGCACTTGGTGTTGGTGCAGACGCCGGTGGCGCTGTTCAGCGGCGCGCCACAGCCGCAACGCGAGCGGGTTTGGACTTTGGTGGGCGGGAGTGGGGCAGGCGACATTATTGCAGCGCCTAGCCCAAGCCGTCTTATCTACTTGCAAGATCTCTTCCTTTTTTGCGTCTCAAGGAAGGGAAGAGAGCAGAGTGATTAGGGGGCAAGATGTGTATTTTAAGGGGCAACGGCTGTAAAATTAAGGGGCAGAAAGAGTAATCGCCAAAAAAAAGTTGCTAATGCGGGGAGTATGTACGCAAGACTCGTACACACGGCCGTAGAGTACCAACTGGCCGTGTGTACGAGAAAAGCGTACATATTCTGAGCTAAGCCACATGGAAAAAAATTGCAAATGCGGAGAATATGTACGCAAGACTCGTACACATAGTGCTACGGTGGGGGGGGGGGGGGGAGAAGTTTGCAGTAAGGAAGGGTGTATGCGGGTTTTAAGTTTTTTTATTAAATGTTCTCAGAGACGGTTTTGGACGTCAAATCAATGGTGCAGAAGGTGTTTTAAGCGTAGTAGAGTGTCAACAACAGTGAACCAAGGCAATAAAAGCTGGTTAAAGTGGTTTTTTATTCAACTTTTTACTACTGATAGATTTTTTTATTGACTACTACGACTATGACTATGACTATCCAGACTTGGTTTGACAGCCTGCAGAACACCTCCAATAGTGCTAATTATGGTTATTTAGCTCATTCAGGCTGCTACTAAGTATAGGCATATAGGGTTTACACGCACTAAAACGGTCGTTTTTTTCCTACTTTTTGGCACTTTTTGGACGATTTTAACAAAGTTTTTTTTAATTAAAAATTAATATTTTTTTTAACTTTAAAAAAAGTTTGTTTTTTTTTTAATTTTGCCCAAGCCTGTGCGTGGTGACAAGGACGAGCACGAGCAGCAGGACGGAGGCGAATGTTCCAGACGGAACTACCGCCTGCAGCCAAGTGGCTCGAAGACACATGTGACCAGTATACAATCTACCTACTACCAAGTGCATATGAATGTATAATGGGAGTGCCATAAATTGAAACTTAGGATCACGTCGAAACACTGTCGCGGCCACTGGAGGACGACCGACTGCCAGTTCATGGCCAAGCAGCCCTGGACGCTCTCGTTCAGGATTCGCGACATGAATCCTGAACGGGGGCGTGCATACCCTGTACATAAGAACGGAAACTGGCATACCTACAATGTAGAACACGTTTTAGTAAGTCGTATGCAACACAACACTTCCACTGTATTTCGTAGGCTGTGCTCATCCCTACCTTATGGGGCACGCAAGGGAGGGTTCAGAAAGAGAGAAAGCTCAAGTTTCTTTCCTTCGCTCCCTATGCGCGGAGAGAAAGACCTAAACGATTTACAAGACACCTGTGTACCTGTACCTAGGTACTTCTTACATAAAAGTGCACGCGCAATTATTGGCATTGGTATGTTCTGCGCTGTCTCTGCTGTGATTTACAAGACTCGGTCCGAAAAAAAAGTGCTAAAAGACCGCTTTGTAGCTTACTGTACTACTTGCAAATGAGACTTTGTCATTGCAGCGTTTTTTCTACATCAGTGCGTTCCATTTCTGCGTATTTTAAAATCACAAACAACAGTCGATATCATACATGTTGTACTTGTGAGCCAGTCGTCTCTCCCCGGTTTGCCGCATACAGCAAGCTCGCGTTTCTTTCTGCCCCACGCCACCCGATTTGGCTTCGGAAGAGATGATTTACAATAGCCACCAATGTAGTCGGCCATATGTTGTTAAAACGTGACCCGCCTTCAGCGGCGGTGTGGTGGTGACTGACCGCTACAATCGCAGCTCAGCTTCAACAAAACAGCCAAACACTGGTATCGCCACAGAGAGCGGAAAAGCCGAGCGGGCGCGGAGAACGAAGGTCGAATGGCAACACTGTTCATTTTGACCTCGGGCGTTGCTTGAATTCCACCGTCACTTTGATGGTGGAGTCCTTGGGCATTTTTGGTATGTTCACTTGAATGTTCTGCTGTGCGGCAGTATGCACCCACGAATGGCGGTTCGGGTGGGGGCGGCAGCGGCAGTTCGCAGCGGCAGCGTGCCAGCGGCGCTCCTGGAGGCCTGGGGAAGCGGCTACTGGAGGCCTCGGCTGCGGCAGCGGCGGATCGCGCAGTCCAGACGGTGGCCCGGCTGGGTGCTGAGGTGCCGCCTGGAGAGGCTGTGCCGGCGACCTCTGCGGCTGTCAGTGTTTTCTAAATATAACACAATTAATTGCAAAGATTCGAACACACGCACACGCAGACACGCAAGCAAACAAACAAACGCGCGCGCGCGCACGCACGCACGCACGCACGCACGCACACACGCACGCACACACACACACACACACACACACACACACACACACACACACGCACACACACACACACACACACACACACACACACACACACACACATAACACGCACGCACGCACACTGAACACTGCACCGCTTGCGGCTTAAGTGTTCAGCTCCAGGTAGTACATACGAACATTACCTTGCTACATGGGGTGTTCAGATGGGGCACGAGTGTCTTTATAATAAAGACCAGCACACTGCTCAGATTGCTGGAGCATCAGTGACACAGTTTGAACACTTTTTCAGCGATTGAGAACAGGCAATTGCCGCTACACTTCTGTCGCTGTCTTTCTGTGACACCATCTATTCGCAAGACTTTCGCATTCGTTTTTATGTGGAATTTTTTGCGGCAGCTCGCTCCAAAGTGCCAAGAGTAAAGCAACCAGGTACATTTGAACTTTTTCTAGAAGAAGAGCAAAATGTAGAAGTGACACAAGAATCAGCAAACTGGTATGTACGTACATAGGTTCCAATCCGTCTCATTGAGCAGCATTGAAACCTCACGGAAGCATTGATTCACTCAGTCGAATGAGTGATTTAAAGCTCTCATGAGGTCTTCTGTCAAATGTACAGCACCCTGCAAAATTTTTTTGTCGAATTTGGTGTTGCATTTTTTAGGTAGCTTGTGCATTTTCTCTCGAATGGAGAAACAATTCTGACCTGCAAAAAATCTGGAGAATGTTTGTTTGTTTGAAGCTGCGATATTTGTCAGAACGGCAATATTCGCCTTAAAATGGCACACGTGAGAATCAAACGAGTATTTGATCTATCTTTTTTGCAAACATAGGTACACCGCGTGGGACATGGCCACGGACATGGACATTCCGATTAACAACTGCTGGACAGTCCGTGGTGTTTGACACGAGTTTGAAATTTCGGCGCCTGGAGCAAATTGCGCTCACCACCATGAACAAAAATAAGCCAAGAGTTTTTGTTCCGTTTGTTACTTTTAGGTTGGAATTTTTAACGGTGTCATTCATGTTTTTCGCCATTTTAGACAAATTGACAACTTTTCGAATAATGTATGTGCAATAATACCGTAATCCCTATAATTAGCCCCCTCTCTATAATCATACACCCTCCTAAGACCACTTTGAGTTTATTAGCCCTCCCCCCAAAAAAAATTACACCCCCTCCCTAAATAGACCAAAGTCCAAAAGATAGAATTTTCTGTCTGGGTGTATGTAGGTGTACATAGGTATGGTCGCGTATGTGTATGTATGTACTACATGTATGTGCATGTGAGACTGTGTAAAAGTGTGTTAGAGTGTACCAACGTGTGTGCGCTGTGTTTTTTTTAGTTAAAAATCGCCTCCACGCGCCGAGTCTGAGATGGCGTAAAATAATACGTTTAGTTAGTATATTTCAACTTTATTTTCCAACAAGTCTTGATTGGGTCCTCCCTCACTGATTGCAGCTGGCGATTGCATAACAAGCAGGCGGCTGTTAGAGAATGAAACATCTCCACTAGAGAGGCATCTTGCCACCGGTTGTTTCCAAATTGTAGCCTCTACTTAGCGATGTCAGTAAAAACAAAAAGTTAAAAATTAAAAAAAGTGAAAATACTTTTTTTAAGTGTGTTAAAAAACAAAAAGTGTTCAAAAATTAAGTCAACAGCCCGACTTTTTAAATTAAAAATTAAATAAAAAAGTCAATTGACTTTTTTTAAAAATTAAAAATTAAAAAAATAAGTCAGTCACAAACTTTTTTAACAGTTTTTTTTAACTACACACTTAAAAAAGTACTTTTTTAAGCAGGGATATTGGGTTCTCGTTGTTGTTTTTGGAGGATTTATCTATAGTTTTGTAGTTTTTCTTAGATTTGTGTAAATGAACATACAATTTCTAAGAAATAACTCTTTATTGCATACACACATGCCTGTCAATCCCATCATTGCTGAATACACTACATGAAATTTAATGATTTGTATCTCTCATGACAGTCTAACAATTGCATGTGACATGTCTTTGGTTCTTTTCTTTAAACCATTGTGCCAACAGCACTAACCTACACATTAGGTAGCCCCAAAGATAGAACCAATAACCCAGATCGCTCACCATAGATGAACAATGTTTCAAAATATTGCAATCACTAGATCTTATTCTCAATCTCAAAGTGGCCCAATGCAACTCAGGTACATTGTACACACTGACATCAACAAAATGGGTAGGTGTAATGTTGCTAGAGTTGAATTCAACTTCAAATTGCACACAGTTAAAAAGACAGTTAAATTAATTAAATAATTTAAATAAATTAAATAAGTCTCAGCACTTTTTTTAAAAATTAAAAATTAAATAAAAAAGTATTTTGACTTATTTAACAATTAAAAATTAAATTAAAAAACGTTTTCGACTTTTTTAATAATTAAAAATTAGAAAAATAAGTCTCCAGACTTTTTACTGACATCGCTACCTCTACTTGCATGTTCCTGGCGCCTCGGTCTAAACCCTTTAAATTGCCATAAATATTCTTTAAATGCCTGCTCCACGTCTGCAGGTTTTCTAATCCTTTTCTGCAACCTCCTTGCCCGCAGAAGTATGGAGATCTCCAAAGCCGATGCCCTCTGTGTTCCCAGTCACAGTGATGCTTCAGAATTCGCGCTTCCTCAAATTCTTTTTTACAGATTGCGCATACATACATGGCTATTCTCAGGTGTTTCTGTTGTGTGGTGCCAGGTGGCTGCACAGCCGCAAGAAAGACGAGCAATCTGACTTGTGCACGAGAACAAAAGTGGCTGCTTGACCTTCTCACGCAAAGATACCTGCTGATCAATCACTTATGGGCGCATCAGCGCGGTCGCCTCGGGCGCCGCTGTGGCTCTGTTGTCTGTCCCACAACAAAGGGGGTTGGCCAGTGTCATGCGTGCGGGAGAAGTGCTGAGCGGGAAAAGCAAGACACGTTAGCGCAGTGGTCAGACACGCACGCGTCCGTTGTCCACACGCCTGACAAAACATGCGTGCGTGCGTGCGTGAGAGTCAGCACTTTTCCCTCTCGGCACTGCTCCCCTCCCGCACGCATGACACTGGCGCACCCTTCTTGTTGTGGCACGGACAACAGAGCCACAGCGACGACAGAGGCGACCGCGCTAATGTGCCCATAAGTGATTGATCAGCAGGTATCTTTGCGTGAGAAGTGCAAGCAGCCACTTTTGTTCTCGTGCACAAGTCAGATTGCTCGTCTTTCTTGCGACTGTGCAGCCACCTGGCACCACACAGCAGAAACACCTGAGAATAGCGCTAGCATGTATGTATGCGAAATCTGTGAAAAAGAATTTGAGGAAGTGCGAATTGTCAAGCATCACTGTGACTGGAAACACAGAGAGCATCGGCTTTGGAGTTCTCCATACTTCTGCGGGCAAGGAGGTTGCAGAAAAGGATTAGGAAATCTGCAGACGTGGAGCAGGCATTTAAAGAATATTCATGGCAATTTAAAGGGTTTAGACCGAGGCGCCAGGAACACGCAAGTAGAGGCTACAATTTGGAAACAACCGGCGGGAAGATGCCTCTCTAGTGGAGATGTTTCATTCTCTAACAGCCGCCTGCTTGTTATGCAATCGCCAGCTGCAATCAGTGAGGGAGGACCCAATCAAGACTTGTTGGAAAATAAAGTTGAAATATACTAACTAAACGTATTATTTTACGCCATCTCGGACTCGGCGCGTGGAGGCGATTTTTAACTAAAAAAGACGCTGCGCACACACGTTGGTACACTCTAACACACTTTTACACAGTCTCACATGCACATATGTACATGTAGTACATACATACGGAATTTCCATGTCCGTGGCCATGTCCCATGGGGTGTACCTATACGTTTGCAAAAGAGATAGATCAAGTACTCGTTTGATTCTCACGTGTGCCATTTTGAGGCGAAGATCGCCGTTCTGACAAATATCGCAGCTTCAAATCAAACAAACATTTTGCAGATTTTCTGCAGGTCAGAATTGTTTCTCCATTCGAGAGAAAATGCACAAGCTAGGTACCTAAAATGCAACACCAAATTCGACAAATTTTTTTTGCAGGGTACATTTGACAGAAGACCTCATGAGAGCTTTAAATCAGTCATTCGACTGTGTGAAGCAATGCTTCCGTGAGGTTTCAATGCTGCTCAATGAGACGGATTGGAACCTATGTACGTACATACCACCAGTTTGTTGGTTCTTGTGTCACTTCTATTTTGCTCTTCTTCTAGAAAAAGTTCAAATGTACCTGGTTGCTTTACTCTTGGCACTTTGGAGCGAGCTGCCGCCAAAAATTCCACATGAAAACGAATGCAAAAGTATTGCGAATATATGGTGTCACAGAAAGACAGCGACACAAGCGTAACGGCAATTGCTCTGTTCGGCTGACGCGCATCTCGGCTCACTCGTACAGGTACATAGGAATCTCACTCGCGGGTGGTTGCTCGGAAAAGGATCTCCTCAGAGTGGACAGAATCGCCATTTTCTTTTTTTGTGCTGTGCGTTGTGACGTTGGCTTGGGTTTGCCGCGCCGAAAGGGAGCCGCCATTTTAGACGTCAGCTCGCTATGCGGGCATACGTTCCCTGGAGAAGCGGCGGCGGCGGCGGCGTCGGCGGAGGCGCGGCGGCGTCGACAGCTGGGGCGCGGCGGCCGCGGGCTGCGCGGGGGGCGGCATTACTGCGCTACATTTGGTTTAAAAATATGGCGAGACTGACCGACCTGCCCCTTGAAATGCTGTGCTACATTGCCAACCATTTGGACATTTATGATTGTATTAGCTTTTGCACCTGCACCCCCCTTGAGGAAACCAACCCCTGTCCGAATGGAACCAAAGTAAAATTGGTACATAGAAGGAGCGGAAATGCTACGCCTGAATGTTCGTCTAATGTACAAGGCAAGGGCTTCCGAACGACTGGACTTTGTTTTGTCTAGAGGACCTACAGCACGTACATAAATAAAGATCATGACTCGAGACTAGTGATGGCAATTTTGACGTTTTTCATTTTTAGGTAGGTAGGTTAGGTAAAACTGGCCACAAAAAGGCCTTAGGTAGGTTAGGTTAGGTAAGCTAGATCTTTTTGCTAGGTAGGTAGGTAATCGGGTAAATTCCTTAGGTTATAGGTAGGTAACTTAGGTAACTCCAAGCTGTCAAGTGTCAGCAATATTGCATGCGCATACACACACTTGTGTTGTACGTACCTGTACACAGTGTGATTGATGAACATACACCACTGAAATACGGATACGCAATATTGGCGAAACGACTGACACGTGTGCAGAAACAACAAGACTACGCACGACCTCAAGAGGAAAAGCAGCGGTTGAATCGCATTAGCGCTTCGCTAGCCACTAGATCTGGTTTACAGCGCACGCGCCTGCCCATGGCCACAAGGCCGGCGATTGAAAAGGCGCGTTCTGCAGAAGCAGACGTCGCGGGAAGGCTGAGCCAGTCAAGCGCGGAGCCGCTGAGCCTTTTCAGTGGAGACTGCAGCCAGTACTCGAAGCAGTCCGCACCCGGCTCAACGGTCGACGAGTCGGAAATGTAGGCCTCTACCTAAAGCAGCCCACAGCACAGCCCTGTGGCGCGTGGCCCTATCGCGCGCGTGGCGCCCCATTCCAACCTCGTCAGCTATGGAAAGAGGCGGCGTTTTCGGCGTCGTCGGCCGCCGCCGTGGCAGCAGGTCTAGTGGCGAATCTGACGACTCTGCCAGCAACTGGTCGGCGTCGGTGTCGTCGCCACTGACACCGCTTGCCGACACCTCTACAGGAGTAGACCTGCCTGCAACAAGACCTCGTTCCAATAGTTGCAATAAAAACAAGCGATGACAGATTGATATCAAACAAACAAAACCAAATGAGCCAAAAAGACTACAAACAAAAGGGATAAAACAAAATTATTACAAACAAAAAACACTTAACTGCTTAAGACAACAGTCGGACACAAACATACATGCATTGCTGCAAACAACAATTGACAAAATATAGTCACTCCACACCAAGCTCAGCAAAAAACCGGCGCAGCTCCTGACAAGCGGCAGCATGGTACTTGTCTGGAAGGCGGCCAAGAACGTCAGGATCCAGAGCCGAACAAAGCAGAAATGTAGGGTCTTCGACTTCAGTAGTTCCCTCGCGAAGGAGGCAATGGGAGAAGCGCCTCCTCACTTCAGCGCCCAGCGACGTCACTGCAAGTGGAAAGGCGACAACTTCCGGTCGGTCGCCCTCCCATCGCCTGAGGAGGCCCAGCAGTCCAGGAATCAGCAGCGACGACGTCGACCGCGACTGGCCTACAAAATATGCATGCTCACACTCTGGCAATCTGGCAACAGCACCATTGCTGCCGCAAGGGGAAAAAGGGCTCCTTGGGGCTGCAGAACCTCCTTCAGCAAACTTTCTAGCAGCACAATACCACCCCTCCTCTCCTCTGTCGTGTGTGTGTGTGTGTGTGTGTGTGTGTGTGTGTGTGTGTGTGTGTGTGTGTGTGTGTGTGTGTGTGTGTGTGTGGCAGGGGAATTGTGATGGTCTTGATCTTGAACAACTACCAAAGTCAGTTCACAGTTTCATACCTTCTAGCATGGTAATAAGCAGAAAAACCGGCTTTAACAGATCGGCATACAGCTGCAAGACATCCCAACTGAATCGAATATTCCACTTTTGTTCTCGACACACGGTGATAAAAGGCTCTTGTACTTCCATGAGCCTACACAAACCAGAAGTCTCTTTACGAGGCACACAGAGACATTTCGGTGCACCTTTTGGCAACCAAGTAGCGATACAGCCAGCGTGTTGCAGGTGGCAAGACG
The DNA here is from genome assembly GCA_030248085.1 of Paralinhomoeus sp. GSCO2_6. Taxonomy (NCBI): domain Eukaryota; kingdom Metazoa; phylum Nematoda; class Chromadorea; order Monhysterida; family Linhomoeidae; genus Paralinhomoeus; species Paralinhomoeus sp. GSCO2_6. The sequence continues at coordinate 30,857 of JASAMY010003183.1, forward strand.
AGACCCTTTTTGGCGAGCTCGTTGAGCCGCTTCGACGCCTTGACAGAGTGGGCAAAGCGATTGAGCAGTTCCATGACCGCAGCCCAGAGCGAGACGAGCTCGGGGCACTGGCAGAGCCCCTTCGACACGGCCAGCGAAAGCGAGTGGGCAGCACAGCTGAGTCGGCGGGGCAGCACGCGGAACGCCTCCTCCGACTCGGCATCTGGCTCGTCCGACTCCTCGCGCTCCTCCTCCAGGCCCTGCTGACGAGCACGCAGCCTTCAGCTCACAACGCACGAGACAGATGCATGCAGTAACGCACGTAGTGACTCGTCAACGCCTCCAACGACTCGTCCCCATCGTCGTCAGAAGACGCATCATCCACCGGGCTTTCAACAATCACCAGATTCTTGAAAGCGCTGACGATATTGGAACCGTTGTCCGTGACGAATCGAGAGATTCGGTCGAGTCTGAGATTCCAAGCTAAATGGTGAAAACAGTGCTAAAGAGAAAGGGAACGCAATCATCCCAACTTCGAACCATTCAAAATGTCCTGTGTTGCGGTATAGATCGCAGCACCAGTGTGCGGGAAATTAAGTTCCTTAATATCCAGCAACGCTGCGACTGGCTTTCTCTGGGCTTGTGAAAAGAACACAGCAACAGCCCCAAGGTACGAGTACACGTTCCTCTCGCTCCAGATGTCCAGGACGAGCGAAAACTTGCTCTCGCCAATCTCCGCTCTAGAAGAAACCGTGACTCTGTACGTGACATTCTGAATGGGGCTGGCCGACATCTGGCTCGAGGGATGGTGCATCGAAACTTGAGGGTCAGCAGGGCACCATACGTGGGCTCAGGGGTGGTTTAGGGGGGGTTCACCTCCCCCCTGGCTATAGCCGTCCCGCTTCTTTGCGGGACGAAACCACCCCTGGCCATCACCATCCCGGATAAGTTGCGGGAAACCCTCTGTCATTATTAAAAAATTGGGTGAATATGCGTGTTTTTGTGTTCTTTTTCATTGTAGTGTGACCCAAAAACGCTTAAGAAGTGCTATTTAGGCGTTGTTTTGGGACATTTTGGACTAAAAAGCACCGATTTACGCGCTATTTTGGTGCGAAATCTTCCACTTCGACAACCCCCCCTCCAAAATTTCCGATCCCGGACATTTTACCCCGGGATGGCTCTAGACCCCCCCCCCCCTCGAAACCCCCAGCCACCCCCCCCCCCTGGCTTTTGGACCAATCTACACGTATGCAGGGCACCCCCCTCCCCCTCCCCCCCCCCCCCCAAGTCGGAACAAAGTTGTGGACGATTGATAACCTCAGACAAATGTAAAAGTTACACAGGAGGGAGCGGACCACTGCAGAGCAGGCCAACGGCTGGGCCTCGCCCAATGGACGGGCCTACGTGGCGAGGACGCACCTGACGGTCTCCTTGAGCGCGTCGCTTTCGGACAAAACCCAGCGCCGTACTGTGTTGTGCGACCTGGGCAGGGGGAACGTCTTGTCCCACGAGGAGAGCAGCTCGCGGAACTCGGGCGCTTCGACCAGCGACACGGGAGCGCTCGTTGCGCCAAAGAAACGGGCAACTTTCTTTTTCAGACAAACAAAACAAAGGCGAGCGAGTTCTTTGGCATGGTCTAAAAAACAAAAGACACAACAACGCGTATTGAGTAGCAGATACAAACATGGAACACGCCTGGAATGTGAGGCACGCGTGCACACGGGTCATGGGAGGGGGGAATGTATAGAGGGCGGGGTATCCCCTCTGTATTGCATCACGTATGCATGACAAAGTCGCACTGCCAACGCATCGAAGAGAAAGCCAAATAAGCAAACATCAAAACAAATCTTACCTTGAAACTGACGCGTTTTCCACTGAGCTTGAGCTGCTTGTCGCTTCTCTCCACTTGAGGAAAGAAATCGCTAATCCCCTTCGAAAAGGAGGGGCGCAACTTGCTCTCTTCTTCTCGTCGACTGTCAGACTCCTTTTCGACAGCTTCAAATTCCTGAAGAACGTTCTGTTCTGAACCGAACATATACACGCGCGCGCGCGCACGCACGCACGCACGCACGCACGCACGCACGCACGCACGCACGCACGCACACGTACTGCTGAGTGGTGAGACTTGAGGTGGACGCGCAAAGTCGAAAAATTTCGGCCTTGATTTCTGTAGACCTCCGATCGATTTCCAGCCGTTTTTTCTCCCTCACAGACGCAGCAGAAAAAAACTTCTTTGCCGTCGGCTTCAGTTTCCTTACGAAACCGTTTCCACAATGGCGACGGCCCATTGAGTCGTTTCCTCTTTTTTTCCAGACTCATAATTCAATTTTAGCGCACACTTTCTCACTACGCCAGTGAGTAGCCAGAAATATATTAATTTACCATCATCATATTTTCATTAATCCAATTCTTCTATTATTTTCTTGAATCCAATTCTTTAGTTAATCCAATTTCCTGACACTGCCGGTACTTATATTGCCTTTAAAACACACAAGCAAATCCGACTCTCACGATTCACGAATTCTTCAAAAAAATTACGCTCAATAATGGGTTCGTTCGCTTACGGTAAGTGCAAATTTTGCCGTTTGTACATTTGGTGACAAAAGGCTCAACCATGCGTGATTTTTGCATCACATTTGAATTTGTCCAGTTATACTGCAAATTCTAAAACTTGCTCAAAAAGGTTAATGCCATCTTGTAGGCAGCTCAATTTCGCACACATCCCCAAGTTTTTAGCGGATTGGCCAAGAAGAGAAGCATGTGAGAGCGTGAGAGCCCCCAGTCAAAATGGGCAAATTTGGACCTCGCGTTCGAACGACCATTACTTCATGGATACAAATCCGATTTCGAAAATTCCTTTTCTAGACAAAACCCTAAAGTCTTGCCTGTCTTTGGTTCAAATTTCACGGTGACCGGACCAGGGAATAAAAAGTTATTCAAAAAATAAATTGTGCAGTTTTAAAAAAACACCCTTTATATTGGATTTTGCTTTTGTATGTGTATGTGTATGTGTATATACTTATATAATACACAAAATAATACCCAAACATTTTTTTGTGTATCTATGTACATACATGTGTGACGGGGGGGGGGGGAGGGAAATACTGCGCAAAGATGTATGGAACGAAAAGAATGCGAAAGTGGTACTAATTTTAAAAATCCCACCAGTAGCCACAATCCGCAATCAATTAGATATGTACAGGGCTTTTTTTTTATATGTCCCAACTTTGTCGGCGAATAACTTGAGCTGCGATAGGTCTTTTGGGCTGAAATTTTGAAAGGACGTATCCAGTTGTTTGCCATTTGTTGTCCTAAGATTTCAGTAGAATCCATTAACGTAAGCGATAGTTATGCCACTTTCAAGAGGAGGACGTTTTCGGCGAAATTCTGTGCCGCTGAAATCGCGATTGCGCCTGCTGTGAGCGTCCCATTTGCACCAAACTTGGTGAAATTGCTGCTCACGTCATCGTCTTCAACCTACCGGGGCGAAAATACTGTACTGTATACTTTTCGATTAAGCGCACATGCAGAATGAATGCGTGTAGTGGACAGAGCAGTCCAATGGAAATGCGCAACTGTGTCATGCAGTGGGCAAAGTGTTGGCCGCGTTTGCACCCAAACGTTACAAGATGCTGTAGACAGACAGAAGAGGAAGAGGTACCGGGATATGATTGGTTATCGCATGTCTTCATCGCCCATCTTTCATCCATCTGTCTATGCTGTAGTGTTTGGAATGCGCGTCCCTGCAACCTCTCTCGGCCTGTGTCTTGGCGTTGGGGCTCAGATAGCTGACCGACTTCTGGACAGTGCGGTTGATGAAATGTCAGAGATCGACAACAATGACGTGAGCAGCATTTTCACAAAGTTTCGTCCAAATGGGACGCTCGCAGCGCGCGCAATCGCGCTTTCAGCGACACGAAATTTCGTCGAAAACGTCCTCCTCTTGAAAGTGGCATAACTATCGCTTAAGTTAATGAATTTTACTGAAATCTTAGGACAACAAATGGCAAACCAGTGGCTATGTCCTCACAAAATTTCAGCCCAAAAGACCTATCACAGCTCAAGTTATTCGCTGACAAAGTTGGGACATATAAAAAAAAGCCCTGTACTTGTCCCATCCGATCAATTGCCTACCTACCGTGCTGTCTGTATCCCGCCCCACTTTTCTTTTATTAAAGTTCCCAGTGGATTGGAACCACCCTTTCGCCCACTGTGGGGGTTCTGGCCCCCAATAGCCGGTATTGCATCCCTCTTCATCCCCCCATGAAACCAGCCGGCCAGATGTTTTGGGATATCCCAGTTCCTCCCCCCGGAGGAATTGGGATAGAAGACGCGCCATCCCAATTACTCCCCCCCTTATCCCAAAAACTCCCCCAATGTTATGTTGGGTTTCTAATCTCAATCAGGCAATGTCGACCTCTGTAGGTGTTCTCCGCATTCATGGCTTGTCTCCGTTGGGCGCATGAGCTGTTTGACTGGTTCGTCATTTCAAAGCTGTAGTAAAAGCTGGTGGGCTTGCTGGGCAAGCGCGTCTATCTCTTTGACAGCCTCCAGAACACTGTCGTTAGCGCGCCACTGCGCCGCATGCTCTTGAGTGTATGCCTTTGACGTGTCGTTGGAGGTTCAGCAATGAACACGTGATTTCATTGACGAACATAACGTGGCGTTATGTTACTTCATCTACCTGTATGTTGCTCGACTTTTGTTGCGTTTCGTGTCCCATCCTGACCTGATTCTGTGACGTCGACTTTATGTACTTGTACAGTTTTGACAGTCACTGTGTGGCAGAGTTCACAATTTTTCGGGGGATGTTTTGGGATAAGGGGGGGAGGAAGTAGGATACCCTATTTTATCCTACACCATCCGGCCGGATGGTCTGGGATATCCCAGTTTATCCTGGGGGGATGTTTTGGGATGGGGGAGGAAAAAGGATACGACACCGGCCGAGAAAATAGAACAAAAGCAGTCCTGACCCTATAACTATTCCTCTTCCTATTCCTCCCTGCATACTGGCCAACCCGGCTCAGGCCCTGCTGGTCTCTCTGCCATCTCCAGTCCTTGACGCATGTGTTGTGAAAGAAGTGGCCGCACCGAAGACGCATCCGGTCGCACCACCGATGGGTAGTGGATGTCACCAAAAATAAAAATTTAATTAATGAAATAATTCAAAATAATAATTTAAGTACGTGAAAAACAAAAATTGTTAAAAAAATAATTCTGTCATGCAGATTTTTTAATTAAAATTAAATAAATAATTATTTGGAATTTTTAAGTTAAAAATTAAATAATTTTCTGCAATATTTTTTTTAACAATTTTTAATCACACGCTTAAAAAATTGATTTTTTATAGACTTTTCAAGTAGTTCATGGCAAGTTTGTCTTTTCCCATTGATTATTGGTGTTCATTTTGTCTACCTCTACCACCATATCATCATTGGCATTTTGTTGCCATCAAATTTATTGTCTTTCCTTTCAGTCCTGTCACACTCAGTGGAGGGTGTGTTCATTTGTAATCACTTCAGTAGGTTTTTGAATGGACTCATCCATTGCAAACATTGGAATGGAGGGAAGTGGTGCTTTCAGCACATGACATATGACGCTGTGCATTTAAATTAATCGAGTATAATGAAGGAATCTGTGTGCTGGACCATAAGTGTGAGTGAGTGTGTGAGAGTGTGCGCAACATTGTGCACGTATGTAGCCACAAAAACCCTCCATCACAAATCTTAAGTCCCCCACCCCACACTCAGTCCCGTCTTACAGCCAAATTGACACATTCATTTTGACAAATTGACGCGGTAGTTTAATTCAAGGGTCTACTTCATTGAGGCGTGACATGCACAGTGCAATCGCCATGCGCGCACCGCATCAGATACCTCTCTTCTCTTCAATGTGTAGGAGCCCACTTCATGTGAAGACTTGCTTGCACGTGGAGAAGGTGTACTGGAGTGCTCCACCTTACAGTAGATGACCTCACGAGTCACAAGAGCCCCAAGGTGATGGGCATGGATTTGTTGCATTCTTGCATGCATGTATGCTACCACAGAAGTATGTACATGCATCCCAAATGCACACTTTTAAAATACCCAGTTAAAAAAATACTTAATTAAATAATTTGAATAATTCTTCAGAAATTTTTAACTTCTAAAAATTGAGTAAAAAAATTATTTCGAATATTTTAATAATTAAAAATTAAATAAAAAATTATTTGAAATTTTTTAATAGTTAGAAATTAAAAAAATAATTCATCAGCAATTTTTGCTGACATCACTACCGATGGGTCGGTGCTTGCCTGAAGATTCTGTTTGACTGTCTTCTCTGAGCCGAGTTGGAGAGAAAACGAAGTTGGGTTGGTGCTTGCTTGAAGAATCTGTTTGAATGTCTTTGTGTGTTTTGGGTTTTGCATGTTTTGGTGGGTTACTGTAGGTTATAGTAATTTGAAATACAAATTTGAACCAAACCTCGGGAAAATTCTTTGATTACATTTAATATATTATTTAATTTTATTTAATTATATTTAATATTATATTTGATTTTATTTAATTATATTTCATTTTATTAATTTTATTTAAATATATTTTATTTAATAATAATGTGATCTGAGTGATTTGAGTGATTTGAGCAATAAGTGATCAGTGTGATTGCGCGTGATTTCACATGATCGGTCTGAGTAATTTGAACGATAAGTGATCTGATCAGTGTGATTACAGGTGATCTAAGTGATTTGAGTAAAAAGTGATCAGTGTGATTGCGGTGGGGTGATTGCCAATCGAGGGGACAACCTCATGAGGTCGATGACGGTACTCGCGAGGCCGGTGTACGCGATGAACCGGATGGGAGCGATTCCTAATCAGAAAAGAAAAGTTGTTGTGGAACCACTGATGCACGCATTAACCCAACTCTCCATCATCCGCGAATAGCGATGCTGCCAATCAAACCAGATCGGGTTGTTGGTCCAGTTGATGAAGGAGAGAGGCCTCCTGGCAACCGGTTGGGCGTTCTCGGCGGGGGAATCAGTCGAAGAGTTCATTCCACTGAAGTTCGAGAGGAACGCATGCCGAGCGCGGTCGACTTTGTCAAGTACCGCAATAAGCTGGAAGCCACCAATGAAAGTCGTTGTCGCGAAGCGTCGCGACAAACTTGCGCACTTTGCGCTAGTTCAAAATTTTGTTCTCTGATTTTGGTTGCTCGTCGTCAGGCCTTTGCCTTTTCTCCTTTTTTCTCCTCTATCAACAGACGAACGGAAACAACCCCCTCCCTTCGCCTCACGCTGGCCGCACGGGAAGGGAGCGCCACGCTATGTACTTGAAAACACAATAGGCGTCAGCGGCGGCCGGCCGTCAAAGTAACAATAAAGGCGCGCCGACGGATGGGACCATAGACAAGAGCATTTGGAAGATCTGATCGATTGGTCTACGGGAGAAGGAATGGTCGATAGGGTCGTAAACAATCGAAGGAACGCCAAATAGCCGACTTTAATTTAGGTCAAACTACAGTAAGGCGCGGATAGCGACACAGATGCGTTGCGGTACGAATGGCACGCCTCATTTTTTGTAGATAAATTCGCGTTTTGCGACAGTCGTGGCAAAAAACATTTTACTCCACCGCAATTCGAGTGCGAATATGGTACTGGTAAAGGCCGGTTTATACTTCGTTAGCAGCGAACAGTGGACAAAAGCCAGCTAGCATGTTAGAATCTAGCAGTGTTAGTTTGACCGTGCTCTTTACAGTAATCGATCAAACTACTACAGTAACGATCTAATAGCAAAGTGCTCGCCCGATTTTTTTCGCTAGAAATTTCGCGCTGGTGTCCAAGCCTTGTTAAAGTGAGATTTCTCACGAAAAAAGCAAAAATTGAAGTGAGAAATAGTTACATTGGAGCTGCTAAAAAGCGTGGAAAGGTGACAGCGTCGTTGGTACGTTCGTCTTTACGGCAGAACCGCGATATCGACGGCATTTTCTCGAGGCCAACTCCTGTCGATGAAGTATTGGACGCTGAGGTTAATCAAAACTACTATCGGATGAGCCGCGACAAGATTGACGAACTGCTGGACAAAATCCGCTCTCATATTAAAAGCAAGCCGACACTTGAGTCACCGATCACTTCCGAGGAGCGGCTGTGGAGTCGATTACGCTGCGGGTTTATCTTTATTTATTCTTAAATTAATTTATTATGCTGCGAGTAACTGAACTGACTGTTGTATCCGTTTCAGATTTCTCACTTCTGGCGACATGCAGTCGTCCGTGGCGCTTAGTCAAGTGTGTCGAAGCCCAGCATGAGCAACATCGTCAAGGAGACGTGTGACGTAATTTTTTTCGACAGTGTCGACTTTTGTCGAGCCCACTCGCACGGCCGCCGACTGGACGGCGCTGGCCCAGGACTTTGAAGACAGATGGGGACAGACAGACAGCCCCCCAGATGACCACGGAAAAATTACAGTACAAATTTCTGGTTGGGTGGGGTGTGTGGGTATGGTCAAACCCAGCACCTGGGGGGAGGGAACCCCCCTCCCCAGTTACAGGTATGAGTGGGGGGGGGGAAGGTTTGAGGGCCACACAGGTCGTCCAACGAAGTTGTTTGCAGGTCGCAGCCCTACCCGGAAAGGCAATCGGCAACAGTGAGGAGAAGAGAATTTACAACTACAAGCTGTCACGAGCACCGCGCGTCGCCGAGAACGCTTTGGAACTCTCGCCTCCAAGTGGCGGATTTTCCGCAGGCCCATGGAGGCACCCTGACACCATCGACAAGATCTTCAAGACATTCTGTGTGTCGCGTTCGCGTGCATACCTGTAAGTGGGGTGGGTTTTGGGGGGTTTTCCCCCCCCCACTGGTTGTGTGTTTTCCCCTACACGTCACCCACCCTACCCCGAGTTTTGTTTAAACCCCCTACCCCCCCCCCCCCCCTTCAGAATTTTTTGGGGAACTTTCTACTATAAAATTGACCTAAAGTGCATATTTTTCTTCCCAGACCCCCCCCCCTCTTTTCCCTCCCCCCAGAAAGTGCTCAAACCCTCGCCCAAAATGGTCCAATTCCCGGTTACAGGTTTGTTCACTCGTATATTCTGTGTGAGCAAAATTGCGAAGTATGAATAGAGACGCTCGTTTTATTCTACCAACTCTTCAACGTGTGTGGTGTCGAGCATGTAGTTGGTGTCGCGTATCACCAATCGCCTGTGCAGCTCACTCTTCAAATCCCGTGTCGGTCGGCCACGTGCAAGCCTCAAACCGCAAATGGGCATAACTACAGTGCTGCAGGCTTGAACATTAGGAAATCATTGCCTTCAGGGGGGGGGGCTTCCCGAAAGTCTCAGGATGGCGTCTGACAGGGGGTGGGGTGGGGTGTATGCTGCTGCTTCTGACCGCTACTTGGGGGGGGGGGGTCGCTACTCCACCCGAAATCGCATTTTACCCATTTTCATGCGTTATATTTCCCCCTGAGGATTGTATCCGCCATGAGGGGGTCCACCATTGTGCAAAAATGGGTTAGATTTTAAAAGAATTTGAATTACAGTGCACACACACACCCAAACATAATTTCAAAAAAACGCACGTTTGAGTGGCGGAGTTTCCCTCGAGGGACTTCATCATCTCGAAATGCTTCCAAACTAGCTGCTTAGAGGCAGTGGATCCATTCCGCTTCTTTTGTCGATTTTGCCAATCAGGAACGCGTCGCTCAGCGACTTCCAGTCTCTGCAGTAGTTGACTGAAATGCGGTCGCCACAGGAAAAAAAGCGGAGAAAAGCAGAAAAGTTTCGAGCTGTACCGGCTCTGGTGCCAAATATCTCCATTTTGGCAAAAAGAACTTCCGATTTCGGCTTCGCGAACTTTGTAGAGAGTGTGGCCCTTGTCCCACAGCGTCGGGTTCAGCTGCACTGCTTCGATAAGCTCCTCTTTCCATTCGTCCGTCTGCTTTTGATCCGATATTATAGCTCCTATGAAAAAATAGGGAAAAAATGCGCGCGCGAACAAACTGCTAGTTCAACTTTTTGAACTTACAAATTACATGCTCTGCAAACACTTTTTTGTTCGCTGGGATTTGTTATCTTGGTGTTCTCTAAAAGTAAGTATAAATTGCAATCCGCGAACATGTCCGCAGAGCATGTAATTTTCTAACAAATAACATGAAATAACAGAAGTATAAACCGGCCTTAAGGGGGTTAAGGGGTCAATTGGGTAGGGAAATGGACGCGAGCGCCGGTGTGGGCCTTCTAATCTATAAAGCCTGATTTATAACCGTGGGACACGGACACGGACACGGACACGGCAAGGGACACGGACACGGACACGGACACGCAAATGTCCGGCCCCGATTTATAACCATGGATCTTTTCGCAACGGATGCGGCGCAAAATTGAAGCATACAGTAAGAAAAACACAACCATAAACGCTACGACAGTACAGTGCCTACACTAGTTTTAGAATTGTCAAAATTGTTTAAAATATCGGAAAACGTCAACGTTAGAGCCGATGAACGGATGAACGATGACGTTAAACGGATCAAAAACTGTTTACCTATATCCGTCCTTAGCGCTGCGCGGGATTTGCGCAAGGCGCGCCATTTCAAATGTAGGAAGGGATACGGGTGTCCGGGGGACAAAAGATAAAAGTTGGCCAACTCGTGTCCGCGGACTGTCCGGGGGACAGGTCCATGGTTATAAATCGGGGTGTCCGTGTCCCTTGCCGTGTCCGTGTCCATGTCCGTGTCCGTGTCCCACGGTTATAAATCGGGCTTAGGGCGCTATAATCTATAATGGATAGCGAACGCGATGAGTAGTGAGCAGCCTAACTCGAACCGACTGGAGGAGAAAAAAGGAGGGACTTTTTTCGAATCAAGAGGGGCGGGATGGCCCTTGATCCAAAGCAGGCAACTTGCGTTCGACGCACTGCTTCACGTGAGGTGGCACGAACTGCTGGAGGTGATAGGCTTCATCTCGAATTTTGCGCCTCATCGGGCCCCAGATTTCGTTCAAAGTGTCCAGAGAAAGCTTACGAATTCGGTGGTAAAGCATAATTGTACACTTGGTACCTACATATGTTCGTAGCCACCTCGCCCCGCTTCTGGCTTTGGCAAGTAGTAGCCAACAGTAAACATCACTTCTAAAGGGAAACTCTCGGGCTAAGAGACAGAAAAGGTCTCAACGGGCTTTCTTATACCTCCGCTGGGCGCCAGGAACGGGCGGACGAACAACACCTCGCCCGAGTCCAACGCGTAATTTTTCGACTCAATTGTCTAGGGGGGATATGAGAGCGAGCCTTAGAACACGCGTTGCAGCAGTCACTAATAAACAGGCTAACCTTGCCAAAGATGTGGTACTGGCCGAGTTTGAAGTGGCGGTTCTCCTTGAAGAACGTGTAGGCCAAAATGTATGTATGTGATGTCGTCGTCGTCGTCCCGCTTCCCAGAAGGCGGCCCGTGGCGTGGAAGTTTCCCAGGCGACGCGTCTTTGTCGTTGTCGCTGCTGTCGTCGTCACCGCTGCCGGCGACCTCCTGGCGTTTGTCTCTGCAGTTGACGGACCGTTTCTTGACACGACAGTCGTAGGCGGATGACCGACGGCGAATGGGCGCTCGGCCGACTTCGGCGCTGAGGAGAAGGTAGTTTGAGAAAAAAGGATTGATGAGCGTCTTTAGAGGGCGCCACCCGGTAGCAGCTGTTGCGAGTAAATAGGCGACGGGAGGGAGGAAAACTGCACAACGCGTAAGAGTAATTAATCTCTTCCCCTTCCAGAGGGAGGCGGCCAGTTGGCCGCCATTGCCGTGGGCAAGACGACTGAAAATAGACGTGCAAAGGCGAGAAAACGACACTTCAAGTATGCTGGAACGCCTGCCTCCCATGTTGCTACCGTACGTGGCGAGAGAGGTGGTTGAATGTAGACTGAGTTGTCGAAGCTTAATGAACTCGATGAACAGCGTGTGGCCGAAAGCGGACAAGCTGCGGCTTCTGGGACACATCGAATCGTTCAATGACGAATAGACGGGAGAGAACAAAAAAATAATTCGCTGGTCTTATCACTTCTTCCGTCCCCATTTTCAGTTCTCAAACCTCGATCAATATCCGATTATGCACGTCATTGACATGAAATGGGATCGAGTGGCATCCGACATCAAACACTTGGTTAAGCGAATGCAATTTGAATTCATGATTATGCCAAGGAACTACGTTCATTAGCTCGACTTGCACGATTCGCTGTTTGTAAGGGAAATAGGCTCATTGCTGAATTCAAGCAATGAAAGTTCAATATATTCGATATCGTGGAAGCCCTTCCTGGCGACATTACGACGGCCTTCAGAACGGGTCCTTTCCCATGGGCTTCACGCATAACGGAACTACATAGTGCTGCCAATGGTTAACGTCGTCACGTGCATCGACCGACCGTTTCATCGGCCGATTCGGCCGAAATCGATGGCGGCACCATGTCAACGCTGGGTGGAAACCTAACGATAATCATCACAGCACAGTACTGCTTGTTAATTTCGAGCAATATATTGTTTCCAATACAGTATGAGGCTTCTACACTGGCTGACGCGTAAGCCCTACATCATTCTATGACTTCCTTGCACTGAATGTACCTTGAACGTCCACCCGTTGTCCTGAAGGAAGTGTGGACGACCTTTCTCAGCTGGTATTGTGCGTGATTCTCGTTGTTCAAGATCTGACTCGTTATCGACTGCTGTTTCCTTCCTAAATATAGAAAAAATAGGTAGTTCCCTTTCGCCATCATAGCACAGTTTAGCATGCACCTCCATGCACGGCCTTGGCGTGGAAAATATAGTCCGCCTTGAACTCGAACCCGCACTCAGGCTCCACAACCTTGCAGCGCTTCAAGGGCATGCCAAAGTGCCTGCTGGTGATAACGGTGATGCAGGAGCTTCAGCATCACGTGCTCCATATTCGGCTCAAAACTGTCATCATGATCAATCATTGGGCAAATTACAGCAAAAATCGAAAGTCGAAAATCTATAGATTGCGAGCCGCTCGAGCCGCACACTAAAGCATGGGGCGGGCAGGGTGGCGAGGACGCGCGCTCCGCTAGACTGACGCGTCCCCCAACTGTGCGCGGACCAATCATGAACCTGCATCGCATAAACGCCGCACGCCGCCATCCACCAGCACACGGCTCTATGGGACGCAATTGGGGGGACGGAATTGGGGGGGGGGGGGGTGGCGTCTCCGCCGCCCTGCCCTCCCTACGCTTCAGTGTGCGGCTCGAGCGGCTCGCAATTTCGAGCTGGCGCGCAGTGTCATTTGACTTCAACGAACACCTGTATACACTGTATGTTGACGATATTATACTCATCGCTGCGAAGTCAAACAGGACGCTGAGCAACCTGAAATAGACAAGTTCCAATTGAAGGATATGGACCGCCTGCATTACTTTCTGAGAGTCAAAGTGACACGGAGCAAAGATGGATCAATCTGGTTAGGCCAGGAGCAGTATGTCCACAGCCGGGCAGCGGCATGGCCTAGTGGTAAAAAACCGGCCTCTTGCGCGCAAGGTCCTGGGTTCGATTCTTGATGGCGCCACTAGATCGAGGACTTCCCTTTCCATGGATTTTCTCGTGCCATCGCTGCCCTAGATTACAGATGGCGTTCTTCCGAAAGTCTTCCGCTAATTATACGGCTGTAAACGGGAAGGCGTCATGGAGATGGGTAGGCTACATGGGCCATTGACGGCCTCCTAGCGTCGCCCCAAATCCAACAACAACATGTCGACAGCCCGATGACCAAGTTCGTTCGACCAACAAGTCTTGGACACAGTCTCACGGCGCTGAAAAGCAGCTGAAAGCGTAGACCAGTCTGGCAGGCGAAATGCATGAGATCGCGCGGCAGCTGCGCCATTTCCGACAACAGTGTGTACCGTACTGTGACCTGCACATCGGATCCAAAGCTCGAGAAGCGGTGTTAGACACTGAAGAAGGCCATTCGAATGCCGTCTATCATGACAAGCTGACCCCTAGTTTCTTGGACGGTCAAGGCATCAGGCGAATGCTGCACGACAACCTCACCTCGGCAGCCTATTCAAAGGCCTCATTTACCACTCACACCCTGAGCTGCTGTACCAGTTGGGTTTCGAGCTACGTCTGTGCTCCCCCTGTCGGAATCACGAAAATTTGGTGCACGTAGGGGCGTCCGACAAGAACATGTCCACGTACTACACCTGTACTCAGTGGCTCGAGTGCCCAAGCAGATGTACCTCGCATCTCAAGCCACGACGATTTTTCGTCTTTTCCTTTTGTTTTTTCGTCTTTTGATAAACCATCTGGTCACAAGCGAACTTATCAGTATAATGATAATAAGCACTCGGTCGGAGACCGGAGACCGACCGACCGGTCGGAGACTGGTCGGAGGTCGGAGACCGAGTGCTTATTAGCAGAGACGATAATAAGCAGGATCAGTGCCATGCTCGGTCGGATTGGATTCTGTACTAGCCTTAGCAGCCTTAGGCATCGTTGTGCTAAATGCGCGTTCTCTGGTTTGTCTGGAGGGGATGGAGGGGGGGGGGTATAGTGAAGCTCATTTGTTCGGACTTTAAATCGAGACTGTGGGATGGCTGCTCCACCGCAATCGAATGGAGGAATTAGACATCGATGCAGGCGAGGTGATGACCCAGTTGACCCGGGCAGTGCCCGACACTGTCCTTGACTCCATCGCACAGTGAAGGAAGTGCACGCACGCTTTGGCAGTGAAGGACCTGCAGGACGTTTTCGATGGCGTGGGCCTCGTAGGCACGCATCCTCCGCTGGCCAAGGCAGCATACCAGAGGGGGAGGGGGGGGGGCGCCAAAACGAAGTCAAACAAGACCAGTTGGTCGGCCTGCTCCTCTGGTGCGACAGAATGATTGGTCGATTTGGTTTTTGCAGACTGCACGGAGACCATTTCGGTGTTAGGTATTTCAAAAGTTCTTGTCAGTAGAATTTGTAGAACATCGCAGTGCAGACAAGTATCGTCCTTGCAAGCAAATATCACACCTCTGTAAGGTCAAACACAGACCACAAAGGGCGCACTGGCAGACCAAGCAGATATACAATGCCAACAGCAAAGGGACTACTGAAGAACTGCATTCGCATTCGCATGGCAATCTTCAACAATTGGTATGTCTCTGGAGTAGAGTTGGGCGCGTATTTTTTCAAACGACTTCTTTTATTCAAAAAAATACACGTATTTTAAAAAAATATATATGTTTTTTATTATTTTTTTTAAGAAAGAATACGTCGCTGCCTGTATCTTATTTTTAAAAAGTATGGTCGTAGTCGTAATCGTAACGTCATGGTTGTAAATCGGGGTCGTAAGCCTGTATTTTGTTGGGTCAAACTGCAATAGATAATAAAACATTTGTTGTTAATCAATGTACCCAACATCGCAGAGCATACGTGAGTTGTGTGGGTGGGTAGACAAGACGATTTGTCTTACATCACATATTCTTATGTATGACACTTTGGTTTCGCTTATGGTAGGTTTCGGACGCAGCGGACGCGGACCCAACAATTGGTTCTGCTAGCTTTTTTTCTAGCTTTTGCTATTGCTAGCGCCTCTCTGCGCCCTCAATCTCTGCGTCGCGCACTTGCGTCGCGTTCTTAGCTGCGTGCCCCATTGCTCACTCTGTTGGATGCCAAATCTCCTGGTCGCTCATTATTCCGCTTAATGCAGCATTCCTGAAATTATGCAATTTTTTTCACTAGACTAGGGCACCAAAATGGCGTGTTTGGCCATTCAGTAAACTCCCTTACGCAGGTTAAGGGGAGGTTAAGGGAAAGAAACATGAAACTAGTATTTCAAGTCCTTGATCAGTGTTTTAAAAAAAAGGCAGTCATAGGGCATCCTGGTGGATCCGGGCCACCATGACGACGCCGAGGCTCTCGAAGGCCCGGCTAAATCAAATCCAAACCGCTAGAGAAGAGAAAAGAATGCCAATAAACTAACCGCAGCACGTTGCCCAGGTCCACGTTGTTCGGCTCGGCCAGCAGGACGAGCAACGCGTTGGCTCGAGCCTGGTCGTCGGCCAGGTGGGCCATTTCCAGCACCGCGGTCGTCATTCCCAGTAGCGGATGTTTTTTGCAAGAATAGAGATCGCTCGAATGGCCAAGTGACGGACGAGGAACCGCGGTCCTCCGCCGTCGACACGCTAGGTGACAGGGCCGAGCTAATTAGCGGATAATATCCCCGCCCGCCAATGGCGGCGCTCCGAGCATCGGTACGGGCGTCGGGCGGAGCCAATTGTCGGCGAATACCATCGCTGACGACGGCGGCGCTACGCAGAACACGACCCCGGGCAGGGCTATCCGAGAAGAGCGGGCAAATGTTATTGTGGCGGTTACCTACTTTTGTTGAGAACACAGCAGGTGGGCGCGGGTGTCACCTCCCTGAGCGCTGTCTAATTCGATCGCTGACGGCTGCAGATCGGGCGCTGTTGTCGCCTTGGCTGATTTTTGGCTTCTTGCAGCCATCGGGCAACACTTTGCAAGCCGGGACGGCACCTTTGTCGGGACAGTGGACCTTCCACATCCTCTTGTATTCGGCATATTCGTGTTCGGTTGCGCCAGGCTCGAAGTCAATGGACATTCTCGAGTTGGCGCACCCTGGAGAGGGCCAGGTACGCCATTGCCAGCAAGAAGGCAGAGGCACCAATGCTGATGAACGCGCAGTCAAGGGAGAGGCCCCGCGACTTGTGGATGAAGAGGCCGTATGCGAGCTGCAATCAACATCGTGCGCTACAACAAACGCAGCAATGCAATTATTAAAACCATCAGCGGAAACTGCATCCTGATGTGTATAGAGATGTTCTCACTGATCTCAACGTCTGCAGCAATACTCTCGATGCAACGAGTTTGGCTCTGGCCGGCGCAGTCGACAGTGATGCTAGATACATACTAACCCGCCGCTGGTCCTGTGATTCATTTTGACTACACAATGCAATTTGTAAGTGAAACGTAACGCTTGGTGTTATTAGCGGTTAGATTTAATAGAAAGATGTACACATGGGCTGCTATTGGTAATGTTCTCACTAACAAAAAAAGAGTGTGGGTCCACTGGGCCAATTGTATGATGCAGGGCGCAGCAGAAAGTGGCGTCGCTCTATACCCGCCACTTCAATCCTACTCACTCGTTACACGTATGCTGTGCACTGTGCAACGTGTGCATGGCTCTGCGATAATTGTCACTACATTGTAAGGGTATAGCGTCAGTCACATTTCCGCGGCCAGCGTGGGCTGCTGCCGTACCTTCCGAACCGACGCTCAGGGCAGCAGGGCAGCTCATGCGAGGGGGGGGGGTCCGGTAGTTGTTTGCAGGCGCGATTCTGAAGTTTTAATCTGTCCGCTCCGCAAAGAAGTGTGACCTACGCGCCTACCCCTACTTCCGCTCTGTAAACAAATTTGAACTGCGCGTCTTCTCGCTAATCTACATATGCGTACATATACAAAGCACGACTTCCTCTAACTTTACAGTCGTGTCAAAATGCCAAAGACCGAAACCTGAGTCTTACTGTGTACCGAACTAATGTCTGTGTCAAATGCTCGTGAACTGGAGGTTTTTTCGGAAACTCTCGAACGTGCTTGAGAATTAATTTAGAACATAGGTACTAAAGGGTGCTTTTTTATTTGACCACATTTTGTTATTGAATAACTTTCGCTAGAAAAGGCCGATTGCGCTGGAATTTTGAGGGGTTGTAGCACAATGTCGGATGTTTTGTTCCACAAAGTTTCGGTGTGATCGGCTAATCGAGTAATACAGGCTCTCAAGTGGAAAGGCCCAATTTTACACATTTTTGTGTGCACTTCTGCACCTGTAGTTTTCTGTAACTTTTGAAGTTTTTAAATTTTCTTTTTTGCATATTTGCATGCTCTGTTGTTTCCTTGATTTGCACTCTCTTCTCGCTGATTTTCCATGACCAACCAAGGATATTCATGGGCTGAAACAGCAGCTGCGTAGAGTGTGGACAACGGCGGCGCATCCAGCAGCTGGTGTGCATCTAGCCGCTGCTTGACTGAAGACGTCTCACCTTCTTTCCAACCCAACGGCCCTCTTCAGGGCCACCGCGAGGTCAAAGACCTACTCTGCGCCTCTTCTTGGCGAATCTTGGGTAACGTCGCTTATGCTATGGCTAAGCAGAGAAGCACAAATGTGGAAAATCGGGTCTTCCAACTTGAGAGCCTGTAAAACATGTGCTGTTTAACCGATCAGGCTCATGGCTCCAGGACCGGAAACGGAATCCCTGAAACCTGGGTTCGAATCCCAGCACTGCAATCGCCTTTTTTTCCACAACTCTTCAATTGTTACATCCAGGTGGGCGGTGTTTGACGCCAGGCAATGCCGGCTCCGCCGTTTCTCCTGACTTATCATGCGTGATTTGTGGAATAGGAGGCGTGCGAGTGTGGTGTAGTGGTTAGCATCCAGGACCGGAATCCCTGAAACCTGGGTTCGAATCCCAGCACTGCAATCGCTTTTTTTCCACAACTCTTCAATTGTAACATCCAGGTAGGCGGTGTTTGACGCCAGGCAATGCCGGCTCCGCCGTTTCTCCTGACTTATCATGCGTAATTTGTGGAATAGGAGGCGTGCGAGTGTGGTGTAGTGGTTAGCATCCAGGACCGGAATCCCTGAGACATGGCTTCGAATCCCAGCACTGCAATCGGCTTTTTTCCACAACTCTTTAATTGTTACATCCAGGTGGGCGGTGTTTGACGCCAGGAAATGCCGGCTCCGGCGTTTCTCCTGGCTTATCATGCGTGATTTGTGGAATAGGAGGCGTGCAAGCGTGGTGTAGTGGTTAGCATGCAGGACCGGAATCCCTGAGACCTGGGTTCTTATCCCAGCACTGCAATCGCCTTTTTTCCACAACTCTTCAATTGTTACATCCAGGTGGGCGGTGTTTGATGTCACCGCCTGCTCCGGCGTCCGCATCTCGAGTTTGAGATCGCCCGTGTCCGAGCGCAGACGCGGCACCTTCTGCCCCTCCATCATTGGGAACAGAGCGGGAACACTCGTGTCCGTCCATGAGACGCGAGACGAGGCTGTGCTGCGACGGCGCCTACGACTACGCCTGGTTCTGGGAGGGCATGATCATGTTGCGTGTTTAGAAATACCACGAAATTTCTTGACTAATGCGAACTATAAACTGGAATATGTTTAACTTGTATCTTAGCATTTAATCGGCGTTTTCTTGAGCACTGTTCAAGAATATACTTATTTGTCTATAAGGATTTTCTCACCCCGTGTATAAGAATCAACTTGGCCTTTAGCATGTACATTTGCTTGACCACACTCAAAGATGACCTTATTTTTGTCTACTATTTTTTGTAGTCATTGGTCAAGACTAAGCTTGAGCTTTGCAAACCATTATACTGTTTTTTTAAGGAATTTCCTTGTGCCGTCAATCGTACACGTTTGACGAAGCAAAAGCAGAGGAATAGGCTCTTATCAAGCAACTTTCTTGCATTCTTAAACTTTCTGTCTTGTCAGTGTTTGTGTGCTCTCGCTGCGGGTTCCAGTGCCTCCATTTATTCAAGAGCGAGACTGTCCGTTCGTACGGTTGCGAAAGTTGTTCAAGTGCTGGTGCGCTTGTATCGCCATAGCACAGGGATCGCTCCTGGTGGTCAGTCGGCGAACGCCGCGAGCTCGCTTGACCGCTGGCTTCTCGATCTTGTACTGCAGGCCGAGCAAGAGTTGAAGAAGGTCAAAGAATGCGCCTAGCTGTGGCGCAAACTCCAAGTTGAATGCCCAGTGTGCCTCTAGCAGCAGGACAACAGACGCTGTTGTTCCGCACTGTGTGGGTATGATGCGGCGATCAATCACAAGTGCCAGCTGTGGAGACGAGTCCGCGCTAGCAATACAGCCGTCGGCGCAGATTTGGAGCAGAAACGGCTGTGACGCCGAATTCTTCAACGAGAATGGAAACTTCTTCATCAACTGACTTGACGCCCTGAATTTGAACATTTGCTTCTTACATCCCTTCTACTGCCACACACACACACACACACACACACACACACACACACACACACACACACACACACACACACACACACACACACACACACACACACACACACACACGCACACACACACACACACACACACACACACACACGTGTGTGTGTGTGTCTGTCTGTCTGTCTGTGTGTGTGCGTCTGTGTGGGCGTGCGCGAAACAGGGTGGAGAGTGAAGCGGGTTGGGGTGCGCACTGCACGATGTTAGACGTGTTAGACGCACGTGTGTGACTTCGGGTTCGCCATGATGATGTTAGACGAGAAAACCTCGCACTTGAAACAACAGTTTTTTGTTTCAATTTTGTCTAAACTTCTTGGGAGGGAATGACTCGGTAAATCCGAGCAGATGACCGGTAGCCAGACAAGCGACACCCGCATCCGAAAAGCGCGCACCGTTCAACTCGGATCGGATCAATCGGATCGTAATCGGATCGATCGAACTACCGCTAGATTGGCTGCTGGAGCCAGAACAACTCACAAGTAATCTGAGAGTCGGTTACTGACCGAAGCGATAGAGCAAATGTCGTGGCATTCACATGTACGGCGTCTGGCAACAAAGTCAGCCGCTAGCGCTCGATTCTCGCGTAGAAAAAGCGCCATGCATTTGATCGGCTGTAGCTGTTCCATTCCAATGATTAGCTGTGAGTTTAATGCTTATCTGTCTGTGTGTGTCACCTCAGAGCTACACACTTTTCGATGCGGCAAATCTGAGGCATCTAGGGACAGGACGGCCATCGACTCAGAGCTTGCATCGGCCAGGCTCGCAGATAAAACTGTTTGTTGTACCTAGTTGCGTACAAAATCTTCCATAGCGGCGGCGTACGTACACGTAGTTCAATTTGTGGCAGTGTAGTGCAATTTGTGTAATCCGTACTCGCGTGGGCGCGCAAGCGCACAAGCGATTTTCGCTGTACATGCACAGTACAAACTGGAAAACGCATAACCATGCAACAATAAGTGACTATCATTCGAATCCCTATTCGGGAACTCGAGATGACGGCAGCACTCGACCAGTGGTCCGTAGCCAACGGGCATCCGAGGATGGTTCATGGCCAAAAATGAACCGATGTTCAAGCGTCTCAATTCCATGTAGCAATGTCCAATTGGAGCCAGTAAAGAGTCGGCTCGCTCATCTCGGTAGTAACGGACCAGATCGATAGAAAGGTGTGAAAGATTCGAGAATGACGGAGAGGGTCACTCCAAGTCCAGCATGGCAGGGTCAGCGTCCTGAACAGTCCTGGCATGGACGCATTTGTATGTCATACAGCCAATGAGTACGCTGTTGTCACATACAGCAGAGAGCGGGGACGCCGCCTACCACCCTGCCAATGTCAATGAGTGTGTGTCGCGCGCGTCCCGTATTCGTTTGACGCGGGTGGATGGAAGGGCATAGTGTGCTCGGCGCTGCTGCGATAATTGTACTCACAACATTACATTTACGCTATACGCTACATGCTACTCATTGCGCACGACAACACACGCCATACGTTGCCCGACTGTACGCGGTGCTGTCTGCGCCATTGCGCCGCTGGCGCGTTCGCTCTGTATTTCGATTAGCTAGTCTACACGCCGGGCGGGACATACCTCCATGCAGGCTGCGGCTGCTGCGACAGACCTACAGTCTGCCCTGCGCAGAACAACAAAGGGCAGACTGATCTGGTTGTCACTGACTGTAGATAACTATAATCTGGTCTGGTGGGCCGGCCGTCGCACTTGTTATACTCATTTGCTGGTGCATTGTATGTACGTCGTACCGCTCGATCGTAGTACACATTCGTGTTAGAAACACAATAGGAGAAATCCTGGAAAAGCGCGGCTCACTCACACACACACAAACACGGAGCTAGCGCGTGCAAGTGATAGTTGTTGGGGGGGGGGGGGGGAAATGCGATATTTGTCTGCACCGCGATATTCGTCTGAGATTTTTGCACGTTATAATGATGTTGACACAGCGTCTTTCGTCTGTGTCGGGGAGGCAGTGACTGTCTCAACGGGCGACACAACATGGTCCATTCATTCGGGGCACTTGAGCAATGTATGCGCGACGAATGGTAAGTACAAATGTGATACCTTAGGGTATCTTAACCCAGTAGAATATCCCACCCTTGGACCCGGACCGGCTTGGGGCGGCGATAACTGCCTATCTCACTCGCTCAATCAATATAACCTCGTGCCGAACCAAGAATCGACACGGACGACTTCTCTCGACGAAAGCTTTGGTTCTTCTCCTAGCGGCTTCTGATCTGGTCCGACGACGAACGAGGAGACACACGACACAACGAGGCGTTCACGTGACGTGCGATACTGTGCTGCGTAGGGACACGGTGGCGAAGAAGAGAAAGAGAGTGTTCAACGAACCAACCACCGGCGAAACTCACGAACGACGCGTGCACCCGCCTGACCTGGGCGTTGCCGCAACACACGATCCGCACTGCTGCACTAGGGAGCCGGAGTGAAAACTCCAGACGCGCTCCCAACACACGAAACTCCACGACTATACGAAGAAGTGACGAAAGTGCCGGGAGGCTCGCCCAACTTTGAACCTGAGGTAGGTACATAGGTAATCGGTAGGTAATCGGGCAAATTATTTAGGTTATAGGTAGGTAACTTAGGTAACTCCAAGTGTCAGGCAATAGTGCATGCATGTAGTGTAAACCTCCGAGTAGTGCTTGTCAGCACTATGCATTCAGCTTATCTTTACCCTGGACAGTGTTAGAGGAGGTTTTAAGAGTCTTAACTTCAAACTTTGAAAGTGCTCACCAAACCGAAATGCAATAATCAAACTTGTCCACATGTAACAGTGATTTCAGGCGTGCGTGCGTGCCGGTGCGGGCGTGCTGGTTCGTGCCGGTGCGTGCGTGCCAGTGCGTGCGTGCATGCGTGCGCGCCGGTGAGCGCGTGCCGGTGAGTGCGTGCGTGCGTCCGTGCGTTGGTGCTTGCTTGCGTGCGTGTGGTGTGTGCGTGCCTGCCCTGCCTGTTTGCGTGCGTGCGTGCGTGCGCGCGTGCGTGCTTGCGTGCTTGCGTGCGTGCGTGCGTGCGTGCGTGTGTGCGTGCGTGCGTGCGTGCGTGCGTGCGTGCGTGCGTGCGTGCGTGCGTGCTGGTACGTGCGTGCGTGCGTGCGTTTCAAGTTGCTTGGTTCTGGTTGTTTGCCGTTAACATCCAGTGCGTGAAAACACCTCTTATTAATTAATGAGTGTAAGCAGTGCATACGCTAATGTGGTTCACTTCTTGCTGTATGCGCACAATTCAAATACGGAAAATTTTATAGCATAGCCTACATATTCTAAGAATCACCATCAAATCAGAATCCCCCGTCACAAAATCCTGGATCCGTCACTGATATACTTCACACTTTCTGCTGCACTAACAAGGTGAGGGCAGATGTTTCAATCTGGGCGAATCCAGAGTACTTGGAGGCGGCAGTATTGCAGGCTTTATGTGAGGCTACAGTGAGTTGAATACACATCATTTTTTTAAAGCGGACGCCCCCGAATCCCCACCCCATGATTGTTCTTCCTATGAAGATCGCCCCTCTGAGCTGAGACTGTATATTACTGTACAACCTATATCATGTTAAGTTTGAGGGAATGATGTCTCGAGTCCAAACCCCGCCCACACACTGATTCAGTAGGTGTTCTTGAGTAGCATTCTTAAAGTAAAACGATTCAGTTTCTGTAGACTACATAGAAGGACTACAATGTATTCCAGGCTACGAATATCTCGACACAGACGCAGCTGACAAAGAAATAATATTCTTGCCATCGACAACAACCAGGCAAATCCGACCGCCGGAAGCGAAGACAACGGCCACGTTCGCCTACTGTATGTGCGCATGCTTCTGTTTGCACATACCATTTTTTGGCTCCATGAATTTTAGCTTAGGTAGGTATAACCTAGTGGGTAACGGCAAAATCTAGGTAGGTAAAACCCATTGGAACAGCCGCGCGACACGCCCTGAAACGTCGGACCATCCCCCTTCTTCCGCCCAAGATGCGCGCCTCCGTGAGTGCAATCCTAAGTTACCTACCTATAACCTAAATAATTTGCCCGATTACCTACCGATTACCTATGTACCTACCTCAGGTTCAAAGTTGGGCGAGCCTCCCGGCACTTTCGTCACTTCTTCGTATAGTCGTGGAGTTTCGTGTGTTGGGAGCGCGTCTGGAGTTTTCACTCCGGCTCCCTAGTGCAGCAGTGCGGATCGTGTGTTGCGGCAACGCCCAGGTCAGGCGGGTGCACGCGTCGTTCGTGAGTTTCGCCGGTGGTTGGTTCGTTGAACACTCTCTTTCTCTTCTTCGCCACCGTGTCCCTACGCAGCACAGTATCGCACGTCACGTGAACGCCTCGTTGTGTCGTGTGTCTCCTCGTTCGTCGTCGGACCAGATCAGAAGCCGCTAGGAGAAGAACCAAAGCTTTCGTCGAGAGAAGTCGTCCGTGTCGATTCTTGGTTCGGCACGAGGTTATATTGATTGAGCGAGTGAGATAGGCAGTTATCGCCGCCCCAAGCCGGTCCGGGTCCAAGGGTGGGATATTCTACTGGGTTAAGATACCCTAAGGTATCACATTTGTACTTACCATTCGTCGCGCATACATTGCTCAAGTGCCCCGAATGAATGGACCATGTTGTGTCGCCCGTTGAGACAGTCACTGCCTCCCCGACACAGACGAAAGACGCTGTGTCAACATCATTATAACGTGCCAAAATCACAGACGAATATCGCGGTGCAGACAAATATCGCATCCCCCCCCCCCCAACAAGTATCACTTGCACGCGCTCGCTCCGTGTGTGTGTGTGTGTGTGTGTGTGTGTGTGTGTGTGTGTGTGTGTGTGTGTGTGTGTGTGTGTGTGTGTGTGTGTGTGTGAGAGAGTGAGCCGCGCTTTTCCAGGATTTCTCCTATTGTGTTTCTAACACGAATGTGTACTACGATCGAGCGGTACGACGTACATACAATGCACCAGCGAATGAGTATAACAAGTGCGACGGCCGGCCCACCAGACCCGATTATAGTTATCTACAGTCAGTGACAACCAGATCAGTCTGCCCTTTGTTGTTCTGCGCAGGGCAGACTGTAGGTCTGTCGCAGCAGCCGCAGCCTGCATGGAGGTATGTCCCGCCCGGCGTGTAGACTAGCTAATCGAAATACAGAGCGAACGCGCCAGCGGCGCAATGGCGCAGACAGCACCGCGTACAGTCGGGCAACGTATGGCGTGTGTTGTCGTGCGCAATGAGTAGCATGTAGCGTATAGCGTAAATGTAATGTTGTGAGTACAATTATCGCAGCGGCGCCGAGCACACTATGCCCTTCCATCCACCCGCGTCAAACGAATACGGGACGCGCGCGACACACACTCATTGACATTGGCTGGGTGGTGGGCGGCGTCCCCGCTCTCTGCTGTATGTGACAACAGCGTACTCATTGGCTGTATGACATACAAATGCGTCCATGCCAGGACTGTTCAGGACGCTGACCCTGCCATGCTGGACTTGGAGTGTCCCTCTCCGTCATTCTCGAATCTTTCACACCTTTCTATCGATCTGGTCCGTTACTAACTACCCAGATGAGCGAGCCGACTCTTTACTGGCTCCGATTGGACATTGCTACATGGAATTGAGACGCTTGAACATCGGTTCATTTTTGGCCACGAACCATCCTCGGATGCCCGTTGGCTATGGACAACTGGTCAAGTGCTGCCGTCATCTCGAGTTCCTTAGAATCGAGTCGGTTTCTTCACATTTTTTTGTCCCGACACAAAGCCGCATGTGTTCAGAACTGTCGAGTGCGACGCTTGGGACGATATGTACACTACCGCCTGGACCGCGGAGCGACGCCCTCTGGCAATCGCTCTACTCACGCCGACAAGTCTGATCGTGGGTTCCAACGTCACGCACTTCTCTCCAACCAACGTTCAGTAGCCCTCGGTTTCGCGACCCGAATAGGGATTCAAATGATAGTCACTTATTGTTGCGTGCTTGCGCGTTTTCTAGTTTGTACTGTGCATGTACGGCGAAAATCGCTTGCGCGCTTGCGCGCCCACGCGCATACGGATTACACAAATTGCACTACGCCGCCACAAATTGAACTACGTGTACCTACCGTACGCCGCCGCTATGGAAGATTTTGTACGCAACTGCAACAAACAGTTTTATCTGCGAGCCTGGCCGATGGAAGCTCTGAGTCGATGGCTGTCCTGTCCCTAGATGCCTCAGATTTGCCGCATCGAGAAGTGTGCAGCTCTGAGGTCCGAGTCGAGCGGTTTGCGTCGATTCCTACAGTTCAGTACCGTCTCGCTGCGCTGCGAAGACGCTTGCTGCCAACGGTCCTGTTGAATTTCATCTCGGCCCGATATACAATGGAAAAGTAAGTTACATTGTACCTACGTAGGTACATAATTTTCAGGTCAAATTTTGCGATTCAGGCTTTCAAAATATTTTGGCGATATTTTGGAATTAAAAATGGCGGCGTCCAACGCCGACAATACTGACTGACGTAACATACAGTACCGTAAAGTGTCAAGCGTCTGAAGTCGTGTAGCAAGTCATGTCATGTCAAGCAAGTCATGTATGTAGGTAGCAATGTCCAATTGGAGCCAGTAAAGAGTCGGCTCGCTCATCTGGGTAGTAACGGACCAGATCGATAGAAAGGTGTGAAAGATTCGAGAATGACGGAGAGGGACACTCCAAGTCCAGCATGGCAGGGTCAGCGTCCTGAACAGTCATGTCGTCCAGTCAGAACAGTCCAGGGCATGGACGCATTTGCATGTCATGCAGCCAATGAGTACGCTGTTGTCACATACAGCAGAGAGCGGGGACGCCGCCCACCATCCTGCCAATGTCAATGAGTGTGTGTCGCGCGCGTCCCGTATTCGTTTGACGCGGTTGTCGACTTCGAAAAAGGTTCGAGTTTCACGCCAATTGCCTCGTGTCAATGTACCTTGCAGCCGTCATTGTACCTTTAGGAGGTGGTGATCCTCTTTGTGTGGAAAGTAAAGGAAATGTGGGCCAAGATAAACCGGCGAGTGTCGTGATTCGGAATGTGCATGCGCGCTTGCTGCCCGTCGTCGTCCGTTTGACTAGACGCGTAGACGTGCTTTGCTTTTTTGGCCTTTTTATTTCGCGTAAAGAATGCGTAAATACAGATGCCAACGCATCTGCGTCTCGTAAATGACCCGCTCTCACGGTCCGCGCGCAGTTTTGGCCCATCAATGGATCCGCTTGCCAACCCTTACCCCCCAAACCCCGCGTCGCTTACAACCTACCCTAGAGCTGCTTTGTACTGAGCCGCCCTCCTGCAAAGACGTCTGCGCCGCGCCTATTCTGCGCCGCGCGCCCACCTCGCGCGTCCACCCTTCTGCGCCCTCAGGCGAGACGTGCGCCGTCCTTCGTTTGTGTCCTTTGTGTCTTTTGTGTGTGCTCCTGTGTCGGCTTTGTTGCGCCACCGCTGCTCCTTGCGCTATGCCCACCTCTCCGTCGGCCTGTTGTGTGCGTAATAATTCGGCTTGAATAGCCTTAGTGCTGCATGCCGCTTGCTTTGCTTCGCGAAATCGTGTGTCACGTTACCACCGTGCTTCACTACGCTGTTGCAGCCGCGTTGAGGTGACTTCGGCACTCCTCCGATCCTGCACTCCTGGTACCTACGAGATGGACGCTGTCACGGACACGCACGAGTGGACCGGCTATCTCGGCGGAGATGGCGTCGCGGTGGCGCAAGGCTGGATGGTGGACTCGAAGTCCGTGCACAATGGGATCAACGGTGAGACGAAGCATCATTCGAAAATACCGTAAAGTTCGCACCGCTTTGTAGGGCTACGCATTCTCAACGTCATGTTCACGAACGGCTCTTCGCGCTCCATGCTGAAGACGCATGGACACGTCGCCTTCACGGGCCTGCAGGAGGTGCGACTGATGCGCTCCGTTTGCCGAGCGCAGCAACGCTCTGCTGACTACACGAGAGTCGTGGGAGTCGAGTCGTCGCCAGCACTCGCACTTGCCGCTGCTGGCGTAGTTCATGCGGCACCCCGACTGGCCGCAGCCGCTGCGACTGGCGCTCACTCGCGCGCACGCGACGTTCGCCCTGGACGCGAAACGCCGCGCTCTGAAGCTGTCAGTTTTTAGAGCCCGGCAATGAGTACATTTCCGTCCCCTGCTCATGTGAGTCCCTCGTCGATCAGTGCACCTCACCTTGCCGTCCGGCGTCCATGCAGGCAGATACAGTTCCGGGCAGATGCGTCCCTGGGCGCGGAACTCGCCCCAACGCTGAAGGATAGGCAAAGGGAAGGATGCAAGGACGCCTATGAAACCATGCGCTGCCCATTCGCGCGCCGCGCCTGAGAGCGCCCCAGGGGGCGGTGCAGGCAGCGCAGTGCAGCGAGGCGGGCGCGCGTGGTGAAGAGTGGCTCGTCTAGCGCACTCATTGGTCAGATTGCATTCACCACCTTTGTCCCGATAGAGCATCTTATAACGTTGGGGCGCAAAAGCGTCCCTGGCGTCCCAGGAACGCGTCCGCGGGCGCATACGCCCCTGTTCACCAAGAGACATCTGCTCGGAACTGTACCTAGGCGTTTCGTTGACACAACACAGTCAGTGACGCAAATCCTGTAGCCCTGACTCCTTGCGTCAATCGTCCGTAGTAGCCCAGTAGAAGCGTAGTAGCCCAGTAGCCCTATTGATATTCCCCACCAGCTATAACTGCTGTAAGACTTCATTATGCGCAATTACCTGTGTAACTCCGTCGCATAACCATTGGTGCTTTTTGTGGTTTCTTGGCTGCCAGGAAAATAAAGTGTTGCATGAGGAAAGCGTAATGCGTTGCAGACCTGGAGGTATCTGTATAACCCAATGTGTCGTGCGACGCTGTGTACGCGTGCCTGTACAGGCGACATGGCGGAGACGGTCAGCGCGCACTTCTTCATGGAGGCTCTGTTGGGAAAGCCACCAGAGGGCACCATAACCGCAGACGAAATTGCTAGCACTGTCGCGGAGCGCCTTCACAAATTCGCGTCTATGCGCATGTCACAATTCAAGAACGGTTTCTGGGACAGAGAGCACTGGTCGCCCCTAACGCTGACGGTACAGTCGAGCACAGTGGTGCGTCGGTCAGTAAAATAATTCTGCCATGCAGATTTTTTTGACTAAAAATTAAATAATTATTTGAAATTTTGTAAAAGTTAAAAACTTAAATAAATAATTCTCTGCAATATGTGTTTCACAATTTTTAATCACACGCTTAAAAAAATTTTTTTTAACAGACTTTTCAAGTAGTTTATGGCAATCTTGTCTTTTCCCAGCGATGGTGGTCTTCATTCTGTCTACCTCTACTACCATATCATCATTGGCATTTTGTTGCCATCCAATTTATTGTCTTTCCTTTTAGTCCGGTCACACTCGGTGGAGGGTGTGTTTTCTTGTAATCGTTCCAGTAGCTTTAGAATGGACTCATCCATTGCAAACATTGAAGTGGAGAGAAGTGGTGTTTTCAGAGAGTTTATAGCGCCCAAGCGCGGACGCTCTCTGCTCCGACGTCGGCCGATCCCATGGACGACGCCGGAGCCGGCCTCAGGAAAGAAGACAGAAGAAGTGGTGTTTTCAGCACATGCAATATTATGCTGCAAATTGAAATTAATTGAGTAATCTGTGTGCTGCAAGGGTAAGTGTGAGTGAGAGTGCGCACAACATTGTGCCCATAAGTACCCACAAAAACCCTCCATCACGAATCTTAGGCCTCTACACTCAGCCACGTCTTACAGCCCAATTGACGCATTGCCAAATTCAAAGTTAGCTCAATAGATAATTCAAGGGTCTACTTTATTGAGATGTGACGTGTCCTGTGCGGTACCATGCGCGCACCGCATCAGATACATCTCTTCGCTTCTCTTCAATGTCTAGGAGCCCACTTGCACTTGAATCAGGTGTACTGGAGTCTTCCACCTTGCCATCGGTGACCTCACAGGGGCTCCATTGTGATGGGCATACATTTGTTGCACTCTTGCATGCATGCATGCTACCCCAGAAGTACATGCATCCCAAATGCACACTTTTAGAAATAGCCAGTTAAAAAATTAGTTAATTGAACAATTTAAATAATCCTTCAGAATTTTTTAACGTTTAATTCTTAACGTTTTAACGTTTAACGTAAAACGTTTTTAACGTTTAAGAAAAATATTTCAAATATTCTAATAATTAAAAATTAAATAGAGGATTATTTGGAATTTTTTAATAGCTAAAAATGAGAAAATAGTTTCTGAGCAATTTTTGGTGACATCGCTAATGTGGGCGCCTGTGAGCAGCTCAAGCAAGCGTGCAAGCGACTCAAACGTCTCTCGCAAGGGCTGGACTTCACAGTGTGCCGCTTCCACTTCCCATGGCCCATCTCTCATTAGGCCAAGATGAACACCGTCGCTGAGGCCCCGAAAGGTCGCGCCGGAAGCAAGGGTGGCACACAGAGGAGGAACACTCTATACCCTGAGGAGGCGGCAGTGTGAGCAGTTGCTGAATTGTAGCTTGAGATGGTTTTAAAAAAAAAATCGGCCGTTTTTTTTTTATTTAAAAGAATTTGTTTTAATTAAAAAATTTGTTCTTTTCTAAATTAAAGGAGGGTTCAGGCGATGTAAGGTGCCATGTATTAGTGTAAATATAGCTTGTAGAAGGTGTTTCAGAGCTATTGTGATCCACAAAAGCATTGAATGGCCGTACAAATACATAAATAGCTTTCTTTACACCCACAGGTGCAATACTATGCACAATGGTATGCACAATGTACAACATATACAGGGTGTCCAATGGTGGGTTTCCCAAATTTGCTCAGTCCTATCTATCGATTATCTGCCCTGCGCAGTACTGTGCCTCACTGCGTTGACCGATTCTGGCAATTTTTTGTACGTACACACTACCAAGTGCAACTTAGACCTACGCCGAATCCTGGAAAGATCCACCAAACCAAGCGAAATTTATTCAGCGCAGAACAAAATCACTGATTTTCAAAGTGATTACTGTCTTGGGCAGTGTACTTGCACACCTGTCCATGACAAAATGGCAAATTCTGGAGCATAAATTGCCGTCAAAAAAAAAATTTGCAAAAGCGCTTTCAGTCGCTTCCTTCAACTCGTCCAAAAAAAATTGGATCGCTGGGAATACACCATGTCTTTGACAATCGGGAGGTCAACCAACGAGAGGTCAACTGGAGTGAGGTCTGGCGACTTCTCCACGACCTAACCAGCGAACGGCAAATCTCGTGCAGCCAGTCTGTGACCTGACGGGCAAAGTAACGCTTTTGCTCACCTTTAACACCGATTTATGCTCCAGAATTTGCCAATATGTTATGGACAGAGGTGTGCAAGTACACTGCCAAAGATGGTGGTCACTTTGAAAATCAGTGATTTTGTTCTGCGCTGAATAAATTTCGCTTGGTTTGGTGGATTTTTCCAGGATTCGGCATAGGTGTAAGTTGCACTTGGTAGTATGTTTGTACGTACAAAAAAAATTGCCAGAATCTGTCAACGCAGTGAGGCACAGCAACTGATCAAAGTTATGAAACCCACTGTGGGACCCTGTATACCACACAGGGAACGTGGTGGTATGTACCTATGTATGTCCATATTCTATGCTTAAACGCATAAATGGCCATACAAATACATAAATAGCTTGTTTTACACGCACAGGTGGACTACTATGTACAATGGTATGTACAATGTACAACATGTATACAACACAGGTAAAGTGGTGGCATGTACACTATGTCCATATTCAATGCTTAAATGCACCAAAGGGCCGAATATAGCACTGTATCAGGCACAATCTTGAAGGGAAGACACAATACTGGTGAAAAACTAAACGGAATACTCAAAAAATAGTGACAAAAACAGAAAAATGTTACTATAAAATAAAATTATTAAAAAAGAAAGGTACCATTTCTTTAATAATTTTTTTTTTAATAAAAAAAATTACTTTCGAAATTGAAACCATCTCTAACGACTACAACGCAGGGCTGCTCACAGCCTGGAAGGCCAACATGGATACGCAGGTTTGTTCTACTTCGTACTTCCACCACCCCTCCTGAACCTGGTGGGGTCCATCCAGCTCACGTTTTACAATATACTTCAGACTATATACCTCGTTGTGCAACTTGTAGTAGTACCTATGTGCGTAAGAAGAGTCGATCACTGGTCTTCTACGTGGGCAGCTACAGGGGTTGCACGTGATTATAAAAAGCGGGACCAGCGAACAAAGCAGACAACGAAACGACCCGGCGGCTGTCCAAGAAAGATCCGAATGCTCAACATATAATGTATGTACATCAATGTCGAAAACGTTATTAGCAGAAGAAACAAGGAAACGAGCAATGACTCTCGACGCGCCATACGAAGTGCCTATCAAGCTTGGATTCAAAAATAATTTCTACGAGTTCCGCAAGGTGATGATTAACCCCATAATTAACACGTCTACATTTGGTCGCAACTTCGCTACTGTGTGCAGTGACAGTGTAGCGCGTAGCGAGTACGGTGCCCTTTGGCTCGCCGGTTCTAGTTACTGGCCTCTGGCGGATTATCCCGCGCCGACACCCTGCTGGTTTGCTCTGGTCCTCGCCTGCTTTGTAGCTCGCGGACGCGCCATCTGCGCAACTGTGTAATGGCGTGGCGCGTTGATCGTTTACGACCGGCACCCCGCCGCGCGTTTCTGTCAGTCTGACTAAGAGAGCCGCGCTGACTGAGAAAAAAAGGAAGGAGGGAAAACTGAACCCAGACCGCACTGGCGGTCCTGCTGATCTCGTGAGCACAGGCAATCGGCCCAAACTCACGACACGGCGCCCCTCCCAGCAGGCCTTTGAGTTACATTGGTGCGCGTTGGTGTTGGTGTGGTCGGTCGCTGCCGTCGCTGCCGCACCGACTGGAGCGAACGTTGCCGGCTTGCTGGCGACGACGTGGCCCCCTGAGGACGTCGCCGCTGGACAATGCGACTGAAACGACCACGCCGTCGGCCAAGAGCATCGTGTCCTTGGTGTGCACCGACACCGTCTGCCTCATCGTCGATGAGGACACGTTCGTCAAGTACTTTTGCGCTCCGCTAAACGGCTTCGTCCTCTTCCTGTTGCTGATCATGGTGGCCCCCTGGTTCTGCGCCGCTCCTGTAGGCGCCGGGGCCCTCCGTACGTTCTGGAGAGTGCGAATCTCTCTGTAGAGCAGGACATGTCATTCAGGACTAGTGATGGCAATTTTGACGTTTCTCATTTTTAGGTAGGTAGGTTAGGTAAAACTGGCCGCAAAAAGGCCTTAGGTAGGTTAGGTTAGGTAAGCTAGATCTTTCTGCTAGGTAGGTAGGTAATCGGGCAAATTCTTTAGGTTATAGGTACATAGGTAACTTAGGTAACTCCAAGCTGTCAAGTGTCAGGCAATTTTGCCTGCATGTAGTGTAAACCTCCGAGCTGAGCTTGCCAGCACTATGCAGTGAACTTATCTTTACCCTGGACAGTATTAGAGGAGGTTTTAAGAGTATCAGCTTTAAACTTTGAAAGTGTTCACAACATTTATGTAGAATGCAACCGTTGAGCTTGCCCACAGTACAGTGATTTTAAGCGCTTTGGTTGAAGTTGGCTGGCTGTTTGCTGTTATCATCCAGTGAATGAAACAAATCTTATTAATTAATGAGTATATTCAGTGCTTACCAAGTGCATGCAAATGTGCACTTCCTGCTTCATGTGTGCAATGCACATACGATACATTTTATAGCATAGCCTATGCATGTTCTTCGCCCTTTCTGCAATGCCACATTTTTAGAGAACAGCCCATTGGGACTCTGAGCATGTGTACACGCACGCACTCACGCCTCACTCGCGCACGCACACACGCACACGCGCTCGCTCGCTCGCTCGCTCGCACGCACGCTCGAACGCAAGCACGCACGCACGCACGGACAGACATACGCAAATACTATCTCTGACGCGCATTGCTGCTAACACACTGACACGCACCTTGCGTATGTTCACTATAGGGATAAGTCCATTGAAACTCAAAACACCTGCACAGCACATGCACACAGCCACGTACGCACGCACCCACAAAACACGTACAAGCACAGATGCTGACATGCACTATAGCTGGCACGCATTGTCGCTGGCACGCACGTTCGCTGGGAGTGGCACAGACTAACACACCGACATGCACCTGGTGAATTTTCATTAGGGGCGAGGCGTGCAGCGTCGAGAAAGTCGCGCCTCTAGCAGCAGCTTGCGACGCGACTTCGCGCCGCGCTAGCACTGTACTGTACCATCTATCACTATCAAGTTTGCGTCACCCAACCGCCCACGCACCGATTCACTAGGTGTTCTTGAGGAGCATTCGCAAAGTAAAACTATTTAGATTCTGTAGACGTCCAATGGACTACAATGTACACGAATATCGCAAGTGTCGTCAGAGACACAGTGGACAAAGAAGTGATCTTCTTGCCAACGTAGCTACAACAACCAATCAAATCCGACCGCCGCAATGCCGCAAATGTAAACAATGACCACGTTGGCCTACTGGTGTCAGCAAAATGTTTCTGTTTGCACATATCCATTATTTGACTCAACAAATTTTAGCTTAGGTAGGTAACCTATGTAGTAGGTAACGGCAAAATCTAGGTAGGTAGGTTAGGTACCGGTAGCTCGATTTTTGCGCTAGGTAGGTTAGGTTAGGTTACCTAGGCCGAAAAAAGGCTAGGTAACCTACTAGGTAGGTAACCTAGCTAGGTAGGTTGCCATCACTATTCAGGACCAGAGCTGAGTAGCCCAGTTGCGTCCAGTCTCGTACTGGTGCTCTTCGATGGTGCCGCTATCGAAGACACGTACGAGAGGTTTTCACCGTCGACGTCAGGAGGCCCGCCAATCGGTTGGCTTGCGCTGGCTTCGATGGGCGAGGCGACTGGTGGCAGAGTAGTGTAGTGGAAGATAGCGACCTCCCACCAAACCTCGACGGAACCAGAGGGACCTATTTCGAGAAAGACACTGATGTGTGAACTGGCTTCGCCATGACCTCTCTCTCATCCAATTCTTTGTTTCAAACAACACTTTGTTCTTTGTACGGGAAAAAACAAAGAAAGAACTCTGTTGAGACAACATGAGTTAGTGGTGCGAATGGTATAACGCGCTGGCTCTTATGAATCAAAGAAAATTCATTGACAAGGATGGTGCGGAGGCAGATAACAACTCCTGATCCCAAGGACTCCTGTTCGCAAGGTCTGCAGGGGTTCGACTCCAATCGAACGGATTCACTACAGTTTCTTGCAGAGCAACAGCACAAACACTGCGCTACAGCAGCAAACTATATACAAAGAATACAAAATACAAAGAATATATATACAAAGAATAGAATTAGAGAGCGTGGGCGGACGCTCTGACGATGACGAAGACCAGGGTGAGGAGGCTAACCAGCGGTGAGGTCAACGAGGCGGTCTTGCCAGCGCCTAGGTGTATGTATAGCGTGTAAGATTGCAATAGTTACGTATATCAACATAAAGTACTCACCGTTTCCATTGGCGTTGCACCAGGCCGTCCTACACCACTGCCACTCCGCTGCCGCCAGCGTCTCGGCACGCGGAACGACGCTGCTTGCACACCTCCAAGCGCTTGCTGTCGCAGCCCTTCTTCGTTGCTGGCACAATCGCCGTCCCTACAATATTTTCGCACGTCCAAACATCTAAAGCTGGTAGGTACATTACAAAAGGCATGGCGTACCGGCAGGCGAAGGTGTAACAGCGCTGCCCCGTGCAGGACGACGTGCCGTCGGTCGTAGCACACTCAACTTTCGCTGCGTTACATGCGGCCAGCTCCACAACCGCAACCAGCAACATGGTGACCAAAGAAAGCTTTATTGCCAGGCTAGGGCAGGAACGCAGGCAGGCAGGCAGGCATAACGCAGAATGTGAGGAGGCGTTGTTGTGGCTAGGGGGAAGAGGCGGCGGCGGGAACGGGAAGGGCGCTTTGAAAGCCGAGGCAGACCGCGGAAGTATCGCTCATTACGCAATCTGTGTGCCGTCATGGCTCCGCGCTCTGTGCCGCCATAGCGCCGTGGAGCGCGTGCTGTGTGCCGCCGCATTGGCGCCGTGGCGTGGCGCCAACCGATGACTGTGCCCGCCCAGCTTGCTTCAATCCCCTTTTCCTGGCTTTTTAACCGCCCCTTCATTCGTGACTCATGCAACAGGTGAGTAGGACCCAGGGGTAGTTTGCGGCCCCATATTTTCCCCTAAGGTTCCAAAGTTAATAGCAAAAGTGTCTGCGGACACTTTTGCGGTAGAGATACAAAATGTAACAAATACTTTTGTGGTGCGTTACATCCCTGTTTACGAGTAACGCACCGCAAAAGTGTCCGCGGACACTTTTGCGGTGCGTTTTGTGGGGGGGGGGGGGGGAGGTGAGGAGGGGGGGAGGGACCTGGACAAAATGAAAAGATGATAATTAGGTAATTTATGTTTTTTTCTCTTTTGGCTGTGGAATCAAAATAAAGATCACAAACAAGGACTTTCTTGTGATCTATTGAGACAGAAAATGAGGGTGAGTGCAGTGTGGATAATAGCTTGAACACGAGCTAGCAGCCAGATTGATTTGAAGGTCAGCGACGGATTCGAAACCTATAGTGAGTGGTGACCTTGTGAGTCATGGCTTTTCAAGTCGTGTGTGGCAATGCAGGGGGGGCTTGCGCCGGCGGAGAAATTCTTCAGGTCGGATAGAATCAGCGATTGACAACCAACAATTGCTGATTGTCAGCAGGTGGGTAAGTGGTGACCAGCGAGGCGCTTCCAATCGAAAACGGTTACAATTACGTCTTGAGACATATGTAGGCCTGCGCGAGTGCTGTTTGAACAACCATTGTCCGACTCCATCATGCGGTGCGTTACTGTTAAATAGCGCAAAAGTGTCCGCGGACACTTTTGCGGTGCGTTAGTCGTAATGGGAGGAGTAACGCACCGCAAAAGTGTCCGAATACCAAACTTTTTTCGCGCCCAAAAACATACTGAGGTGCGGATTCGGACACTTTTGCAGTGCGTTACTGTTAAATAGCCCAATAGTGTCCGCGGACACTTTTGCGGTGCGTTACTCCTAATGGAGTTGCTGGAATTGTATTGATTGTCGCAATTGTCATTCAAGTCATGGCACTCAGTTGTCGTGAGTTTGGGCCGGTTGCCTGTGCTCACGAGATCAGCCGACCACCTGTGTGATCTTGGTTCAGTGTTCTCGGTCAGCGCGGCTCTCTTAGTCAGACTGACAGAAACGCGCCGAGTCATTCGTCGTAAGCAATCCGCGCGCGTCATTCGTCGTAAGCAATCCAATTGGAGCTGCGTCCGCTGCGTTTCCAAAACGTACCGTAAGGAAAACCTAAGCGTCGTAAGAATATGTGATGTAAAACACATTGTCTTGTGGTAATGTAAGTCTACCTACCCACACATGTCACATATGCTCTTCAATGTAGGGCACATTGATTAGCAACAAATGTTTTATCATATATATTGCAGGTTGACCGAACAAAATACAGGCTTACGACCTCGATTTACGACTATGACCTTACGATTACGACTACGACCTTTTTTAAATAAGATACAGGCGGCGTACACAATAGCCCAGATGATGCGTTGGTGAGCAACAAAGAACCAGAGTAGGCAAGCGGGGCGTCAGCGCTTGATAATCCGCCAGAACAGAGGGTGCGGCCCGCCAGAGGTCAGTAACCTCAAATAAACGGGCGAGCCAAAGAGCACCCTATTCGCTATGAGCTAGCTACATACAACACTGTCACTCGGCTGCACGCGTCATTCATGAGTTTCGCCGGCGGTTGGTTCGTTGAACACTCTCTTTCTCTTCTTCACCACCGCGTCCCTATGCAGCACAGTATTCGCACGTCACGTAAACACCTCGTTGTGTTGTGCATCGCCTCGTTCGTCGTCGGAAAAAATCAGAAGCCGCTAGGAGAAGATCCAAAGCTTTCGCGTCAAGAGAAGTCTTCCATGTCGATTCTTGGTTCGGCACGAGGTTATATTGCTTGAGTGAGTGAGATAGGTAGATATCGCCGCCCCAGCCGGTTCGGGCCCAAGGGTGGGATAGTCCTATCTGTGGTCTAGGTATCACAGTGTTGCCCCCTTGGTCTTCACACGTTTTCACAGTGGGTGGTAACCCTCAGGGTTTCACAGTGGTGTCCACAGACGGTAATTTGGCACTGGCCACACTGACCAGTACTTGGTCTTCAACGGACTGGGTGCTGAAGTGGATCAAGACCACCAAACCAGAGTGACGAGTCAACTGCGCAGCTTACAAAGGGCCTTCTGACTAAGACACCGGCCGGCTGCTCAGTGGCCGAGACCGTCTGGACGGCGCCGAGCTGTCGATCTCAATAGCGCGAGAGCGGACGTGAATCATCACCATTGGGCTTGATGGTCGATTTTCTGCCAGCTCTCGAATGCAAGCTAGGGCGCAGATACGGCTAAACGATTGAACGACTCAATGACAACAATTTCGAATATGCCGCAGATAATGACTAACCAGCCCCAGTACCTTGGAATGCAAGCATGGAATGCAGTCGGCCAGTCGGAGCAACGCAACGATGTCGCTGCACTCCGCAGCCATCCGGGAGCTGTGCCACCAGGTTTTCGATGTCCTGATGGCGCCGTTGGCTCTGCTTGGCTGACGACCAAGCGGATGTCACCGCTTTCTCCGCCGTCCGCA
The DNA here is from genome assembly GCA_030248085.1 of Paralinhomoeus sp. GSCO2_6. Taxonomy (NCBI): domain Eukaryota; kingdom Metazoa; phylum Nematoda; class Chromadorea; order Monhysterida; family Linhomoeidae; genus Paralinhomoeus; species Paralinhomoeus sp. GSCO2_6. The sequence continues at coordinate 69,502 of JASAMY010003183.1, forward strand.
TCTCGAGTTCGAGATCGCCCATGTCCGAGCGGAGGCGCGGCGCCACCTTCTGGCCCTCCATCATCATTTGCTACATACCTACATATGCAGAGCAAAGGAGCTGAGTGGCTACAAATTGGCGGGGCGCTGCAAATCCGTCTCCCTGTCGGCTCCAATTGCAAGCGAGCGCGCAGATCACACCCCCACTCCGTCTAACTGACGCCACCCCCTGGGGTCTGGCAGGCTGCTAGCATACAATAGGGATACGGCAAAACTGTCTTCCGGTCGGCTTTGGCGCTAACTCCAGGGGTCTGGCGGGCTGTTAGCATTAATGGACACACACACACACACACACACACACACACACACACACACACACACACACACACACACACACACACACACACACACACACACACACACACACACACACACGTGTACCATTGCTGTCAAGGCCAACATGATTCTGAATCTACTTACAAACTGCTTCAAAAGCCAAAATCGCGCGTGCGTTGGAGTGTGTTCAAGTGTTGGAGTTGACCATGCGCCGGCCGTACTGTTTGAGGCCGCCACACACAAACTCATTGAGCTGGTAGCCCTCGGGCAGCTCGGACACGTCACCAAGCCGACGAACAACTACGTAGGTACAATGTATGTAATCTGTAGCTCTCCACTGTGTGTTGTAGTACGGACAGTTGCTCCCCTCTCGCGTCTTGAACACATACCGTGTACACACAGTCTCACTTCCATGTCCCATTTTAGACGCGCAGACAATTATCGCACTTGAAATCAAATATCACATCGCTTGCACGTACCAACTCGTCATTCATCATTTGTCTGCGCCGAGCGAAACCGTGACGAGGTCAATCCGCTGGGCAATCTAGCCACTGCTACGTGGATGTTTGACTTCGAGCCACCTGCTTACAATGCGATGCTTACAATGCGATTTAACACCTTTTTTACAACACACTTAAAAAAGTATTTTTTTACTATAAACTTTGCATGATTTGCTGTCTGATTTGCTCCTGAACGAACTCCTCGCAGAAGTATGTAGTTTGACGATGTAGTACAAAGAAGTTTGACACTGCATTCAGATTATCGGTAAAATGATGATGATGATTATAATGATGATTAAAACACCTCATTCGCATTAAAAGAGACCGCGATGGCTAATGTTTATGCACGCAAACTGCTTGCTGCTCTTAGAGCTCGACTGTTGGTGGTCGTACATACTCGCGATTTCTCTGTCTGTTCGGTTGCGCGCCTCGACTGTTCGTTCATGCTCTTTATTATCTTCGCTCGCGCGTTCTGGCGTTCACGCGCGCCCTCTGTCTATCTCTGTTCCATCTGTTCCATCAAATCTTTGTGTCTAGTTATGCTTCGTACGAGCGCTAGTGCGTATTGAGGGCAGCGCGCTTTTAGTCTTGTTCTCTGTCCATGAACATTTCGAACGCGACGCAGCTGATTCTCTGTAAACTTCTCCAAACACTGATTCCGCCTCCCCTCCCACTTTCAGTAGCCTCGAGGCTTCATCTTGAGACTCGGGAAGCGGGAGGGGCGTCACGTTTACCTCGCTTGAATTAAGAGCCACTGTCAGGTAACATGCAGTTTTGGATGTTCACGCAAAAAAAATCGAACGGATCGAATCAAACGAATCTGTTAACGGAACCTGCTGCGACAAGCCTTGCCTTAAATCATGACAGTTTCCGATAAGCTCGTAAACCCTCATGCCCCAAGATATGGCCCAATCTTGCATCTCGTTTTGCGCCACACCGGTGATTACGTAGGGTGTGCGCACACACGCAGTCTATGGTGGGACGCGCTAACCAACATATTCAGAACTCAGCGGGTGCTCGGGCAAGTACTTGGACTGCGTGCGTGCGTGCGTGCGTGCGTGCGTGTGCGAATGATCAGGGTCGCTATGTAGTGTTCTCTAACAATTTGGCACTGGCCACTAGGGATGAGCATGGGCCGGGCCGGCCCGGCCCGGCCCGGCCCGGCCCCGCCCGTGGGCCGGGCCGGGCCGAAATTCCAGGCCCGTTTTGCGGGCCGGGCCGGGCCGGGCCTGCGTTTTGAGGGTGCGGGCCGGGCCGGGCCGGGCCGGACGTTCTTGGCTGGCCAACGTAGATAGCTACCTATGTAATGCATTGTAAGTATCTGCGACTATTCTGCACCGTATTAGCAACTTTGTATTCTATGACGCGCGTCTTTCGCGCTCAAAGGGTGCAAAGGCCGTAAAATGGTTGTGAACTGCGATTCTGAGAGGTGGATGCGCCATTCCGTTAAGTAAATCACGCCAATTGGCATACGGTATTTCAGTAAATTGTACACTGTAGTGACTGTACTTATTTCGTGTTGCGGGCCGGACCGGGCCGGGCCTGCGATATTGAGCAGTTGGACGGGCCGGGCCGGGCCGGGCCTGGATTTTGAGGGCGCGGGCCGGGCCGGGACGGGCCGGACTATCTGGCGGGCCGGGCCGGGCCGAGATGTGCAGGCCCGTGCTCATCCCTACTGGCCACACCGACCAGTTCTTGGTCTTCAACGGACTGGGTGCTGAAGTGGATCAAGACCACCAAACCGGAGTGACGAGTCAACTGCGCAGCTTACAAAGGGCCTTCTGACTAAGACACCGGCCGGCTGCTCAGTGGCCGTCTGGACGGCGCCGAGCTGTCGATCTCAATAGCGCGAGAGCGGACGTGAATCATCGCCATTGGGCTTGATGGTCGATTTTCTGCCAGCTCTCGAATGCAAGCTAGGCCGCAGATACGGCTAAACGGTTGAACGACTCAATGACAACAATCACGAATATGCCGCAGATAATGACTAACCAGCCCCAGTACCTTGGAATGCAAGCATGGAACGCAGTCAGCCAGTCGGAGCGACGCGACGATGTCGCTGCACTCCGCAGCCGTCCGCGAGCTGTGCCACCAGGTTTTCAATGTCCTGATGGCGCCGTTGGCTCTGCCTGGCTGACGACCAAGCGGATGTCACCGCTTTCTCCGCCGTCCGCATCTCGAGTTCGAGATCGCCCATGTCCGCGGCGCATCAGGCGCGGCGCCACCTTCTGGCCCTCCATCATCATCTGCAGGTGCATTGCTTTGCATTTGTATGTTCTAGTTTTATTTTGCTACATACCTACATATGCAGAGCAAAGGAGCTGAGTGGCTACAAATTGGCGGGGCGCTGCAAATCCGTCTCCCTGTCGGCTCCAATTGCAAGCGAGCGCGCAGATCACACCCCCACTCCGTCTAACTGACGCCACCCCCTGGGGTCTGGCAGGCTGCTAGCATACAATAGGGATACGGCAAAACTGTCTTCCGGTCGGCTTTGGCGCTAACTCCAGGGGTCTGGCGGGCTGTTAGCATTAATGGACACACACACACACACACACACACACACACACACACACACACACACACACACACACTCTCACTCACACACTCACTCTGCTCGCTCTGTCTTTCCAAGCAGAAAAAAGTCAGCGTAGATCTGATCTAGCGATAGTGGACGGACGCTGACCAAAGATGGTCAACTGCAATCGTTGCAAGAAAACCCCCAAGTACTGCAAGTGCACGCCGTTGGCGGCGGCCTTGCCGGCATCGAGTGTGCCGGATACGGAGGCGTTCCGGCGCACGTTCGACGGCCGCCTCGACATCAAGATCGAGGAGCTCAAGGAGATCACTCGCGCTGCCGTCGAGGCCGCGACCGCGCCTCTCGAGGCGCGCATTCGACAGCTCGAAGCCGAGAAGCTCGAGCGAGAGAAGTTCGAACAAGACCTGACGCAGCGAGTCGCGTCCATTGCGGAGGAGGTCCACGCGCTGCGGTCGCCGGCTGGCCCGCCCCGCGACTACGGCCAGCCGCCGTCTGCGGCTCAGCTGCTGGGCGAGCCCGGGTTTCAAGCGGCTTTGCGCAGCGCCGTCGCCGAAAAGGAGTCCCGCGAGAAGAAGCGCTGGAATCTGGTGGTCGTCGGCATGCCCGAGCCTCGGCCGGGCGAGTCGGACGCCGCCGGTCAAGACGACGCGACCGTTGTCAAGGGCCTCGCGTCGCAGCTGAACGTCCGCCCGACGCACATCACCAGGGTCTTCCGTCATGGCCGCGAGAACGCCAACGGGCGGCCGCGCATCCTCAAGGTCGTCTTCGACGACCTGGACGCGCGCCGCACGTTCCTCACCGAGCTACGCGGCCTCCTCCAGAGCTCCTCCTCCTCCTTCCTCCAGATAAGTCCATTGAAACTCAAAACACCTGCACAGCACATGCACACAGCCACGTACGCACGCACCCACAAAACACGTACAAGCACAGATGCTGACATGCACTATAGCTGGCACGCATTGTCGCTGGCACGCACGTTCGCTGGGAGTGGCACAGACTAACACACCGACATGCACCTGGTGAATTTTCATTAGGGGCGAGGCGTGCAGCGTCGAGAAAGTCGCGCCTCTAGCAGCAGCTTGCGACGCGACTTCGCGCCGCGCTAGCACTGTACTGTACCATCTATCACTATCAAGTTTGCGTCACCCAACCGCCCACGCACCGATTCACTAGGTGTTCTTGAGGAGCATTCGCAAAGTAAAACTATTTAGATTCTGTAGACGTCCAATGGACTACAATGTACACGAATATCGCAAGTGTCGTCAGAGACACAGTGGACAAAGAAGTGATCTTCTTGCCAACGTAGCTACAACAACCAATCAAATCCGACCGCCGCAATGCCGCAAATGTAAACAATGACCACGTTGGCCTACTGGTGTCAGCAAAATGTTTCTGTTTGCACATATCCATTATTTGACTCAACAAATTTTAGCTTAGGTAGGTAACCTATGTAGTAGGTAACGGCAAAATCTAGGTAGGTAGGTTAGGTACCGGTAGCTCGATTTTTGCGCTAGGTAGGTTAGGTTAGGTTACCTAGGCCGAAAAAAGGCTAGGTAACCTACTAGGTAGGTAACCTAGCTAGGTAGGTTGCCATCACTATTCAGGACCAGAGCTGAGTAGCCCAGTTGCGTCCAGTCTCGTACTGGTGCTCTTCGATGGTGCCGCTATCGAAGACACGTACGAGAGGTTTTCACCGTCGACGTCAGGAGGCCCGCCAATCGGTTGGCTTGCGCTGGCTTCGATGGGCGAGGCGACTGGTGGCAGAGTAGTGTAGTGGAAGATAGCGACCTCCCACCAAACCTCGACGGAACCAGAGGGACCTATTTCGAGAAAGACACTGATGTGTGAACTGGCTTCGCCATGACCTCTCTCTCATCCAATTCTTTGTTTCAAACAACACTTTGTTCTTTGTACGGGAAAAAACAAAGAAAGAACTCTGTTGAGACAACATGAGTTAGTGGTGCGAATGGTATAACGCGCTGGCTCTTATGAATCAAAGAAAATTCATTGACAAGGATGGTGCGGAGGCAGATAACAACTCCTGATCCCAAGGACTCCTGTTCGCAAGGTCTGCAGGGGTTCGACTCCAATCGAACGGATTCACTACAGTTTCTTGCAGAGCAACAGCACAAACACTGCGCTACAGCAGCAAACTATATACAAAGAATACAAAATACAAAGAATATATATACAAAGAATAGAATTAGAGAGCGTGGGCGGACGCTCTGACGATGACGAAGACCAGGGTGAGGAGGCTAACCAGCGGTGAGGTCAACGAGGCGGTCTTGCCAGCGCCTAGGTGTATGTATAGCGTGTAAGATTGCAATAGTTACGTATATCAACATAAAGTACTCACCGTTTCCATTGGCGTTGCACCAGGCCGTCCTACACCACTGCCACTCCGCTGCCGCCAGCGTCTCGGCACGCGGAACGACGCTGCTTGCACACCTCCAAGCGCTTGCTGTCGCAGCCCTTCTTCGTTGCTGGCACAATCGCCGTCCCTACAATATTTTCGCACGTCCAAACATCTAAAGCTGGTAGGTACATTACAAAAGGCATGGCGTACCGGCAGGCGAAGGTGTAACAGCGCTGCCCCGTGCAGGACGACGTGCCGTCGGTCGTAGCACACTCAACTTTCGCTGCGTTACATGCGGCCAGCTCCACAACCGCAACCAGCAACATGGTGACCAAAGAAAGCTTTATTGCCAGGCTAGGGCAGGAACGCAGGCAGGCAGGCAGGCATAACGCAGAATGTGAGGAGGCGTTGTTGTGGCTAGGGGGAAGAGGCGGCGGCGGGAACGGGAAGGGCGCTTTGAAAGCCGAGGCAGACCGCGGAAGTATCGCTCATTACGCAATCTGTGTGCCGTCATGGCTCCGCGCTCTGTGCCGCCATAGCGCCGTGGAGCGCGTGCTGTGTGCCGCCGCATTGGCGCCGTGGCGTGGCGCCAACCGATGACTGTGCCCGCCCAGCTTGCTTCAATCCCCTTTTCCTGGCTTTTTAACCGCCCCTTCATTCGTGACTCATGCAACAGGTGAGTAGGACCCAGGGGTAGTTTGCGGCCCCATATTTTCCCCTAAGGTTCCAAAGTTAATAGCAAAAGTGTCTGCGGACACTTTTGCGGTAGAGATACAAAATGTAACAAATACTTTTGTGGTGCGTTACATCCCTGTTTACGAGTAACGCACCGCAAAAGTGTCCGCGGACACTTTTGCGGTGCGTTTTTGGGGGGGGGGGGGGGGGGGGGTGAGGAGGGGGGGAGGGACCTGGACAAAATGAAAAGATGATAATTAGGTAATTTATGTTTTTTTCTCTTTTGGCTGTGGAATCAAAATAAAGATCACAAACAAGGACTTTCTTGTGATCTATTGAGACAGAAAATGAGGGTGAGTGCAGTGTGGATAATAGCTTGAACACGAGCTAGCAGCCAGATTGATTTGAAGGTCAGCGACGGATTCGAAACCTATAGTGAGTGGTGACCTTGTGAGTCATGGCTTTTCAAGTCGTGTGTGGCAATGCAGGGGGGGCTTGCGCCGGCGGAGAAATTCTTCAGGTCGGATAGAATCAGCGATTGACAACCAACAATTGCTGATTGTCAGCAGGTGGGTAAGTGGTGACCAGCGAGGCGCTTCCAATCGAAAACGGTTACAATTACGTCTTGAGACATATGTAGGCCTGCGCGAGTGCTGTTTGAACAACCATTGTCCGACTCCATCATGCGGTGCGTTACTGTTAAATAGCGCAAAAGTGTCCGCGGACACTTTTGCGGTGCGTTAGTCGTAATGGGAGGAGTAACGCACCGCAAAAGTGTCCGAATACCAAACTTTTTTCGCGCCCAAAAACATACTGAGGTGCGGATTCGGACACTTTTGCAGTGCGTTACTGTTAAATAGCCCAATAGTGTCCGCGGACACTTTTGCGGTGCGTTACTCCTAATGGAGTTGCTGGAATTGTATTGATTGTCGCAATTGTCATTCAAGTCATGGCACTCAGTTGTCGTGAGTTTGGGCCGGTTGCCTGTGCTCACGAGATCAGCCGACCACCTGTGTGATCTTGGTTCAGTGTTCTCGGTCAGCGCGGCTCTCTTAGTCAGACTGACAGAAACGCGCCGAGTCATTCGTCGTAAGCAATCCGCGCGCGTCATTCGTCGTAAGCAATCCAATTGGAGCTGCGTCCGCTGCGTTTCCAAAACGTACCGTAAGGAAAACCTAAGCGTCGTAAGAATATGTGATGTAAAACACATTGTCTTGTGGTAATGTAAGTCTACCTACCCACACATGTCACATATGCTCTTCAATGTAGGGCACATTGATTAGCAACAAATGTTTTATCATATATATTGCAGGTTGACCGAACAAAATACAGGCTTACGACCTCGATTTACGACTATGACCTTACGATTACGACTACGACCTTTTTTAAATAAGATACAGGCGGCGTACACAATAGCCCAGATGATGCGTTGGTGAGCAACAAAGAACCAGAGTAGGCAAGCGGGGCGTCAGCGCTTGATAATCCGCCAGAACAGAGGGTGCGGCCCGCCAGAGGTCAGTAACCTCAAATAAACGGGCGAGCCAAAGAGCACCCTATTCGCTATGAGCTAGCTACATACAACACTGTCACTCGGCTGCACGCGTCATTCATGAGTTTCGCCGGCGGTTGGTTCGTTGAACACTCTCTTTCTCTTCTTCACCACCGCGTCCCTATGCAGCACAGTATTCGCACGTCACGTAAACACCTCGTTGTGTTGTGCATCGCCTCGTTCGTCGTCGGAAAAAATCAGAAGCCGCTAGGAGAAGATCCAAAGCTTTCGCGTCAAGAGAAGTCTTCCATGTCGATTCTTGGTTCGGCACGAGGTTATATTGCTTGAGTGAGTGAGATAGGTAGATATCGCCGCCCCAGCCGGTTCGGGCCCAAGGGTGGGATAGTCCTATCTGTGGTCTAGGTATCACAGTGTTGCCCCCTTGGTCTTCACACGTTTTCACAGTGGGTGGTAACCCTCAGGGTTTCACAGTGGTGTCCACAGACGGTAATTTGGCACTGGCCACACTGACCAGTACTTGGTCTTCAACGGACTGGGTGCTGAAGTGGATCAAGACCACCAAACCAGAGTGACGAGTCAACTGCGCAGCTTACAAAGGGCCTTCTGACTAAGACACCGGCCGGCTGCTCAGTGGCCGAGACCGTCTGGACGGCGCCGAGCTGTCGATCTCAATAGCGCGAGAGCGGACGTGAATCATCACCATTGGGCTTGATGGTCGATTTTCTGCCAGCTCTCGAATGCAAGCTAGGCCGCAGATACGGCTAAACGATTGAACGACTCAATGACAACAATTTCGAATATGCCGCAGATAATGACTAACCAGCCCCAGTACCTTGGAATGCAAGCATGGAATGCAGTCGGCCAGTCGGAGCAACGCAACGATGTCGCTGCACTCCGCAGCCATCCGGGAGCTGTGCCACCAGGTTTTCGATGTCCTGATGGCGCCGTTGGCTCTGCTTGGCTGACGACCAAGCGGATGTCACCGCTTTCTCCGCCGTCCGCATCTCGAGTTCGAGATCGCCCATGTCCGAGCGGAGGCGCGGCGCCACCTTCTGGCCCTCCATCATCATCTGCAGGTGCATTGCTTTGCATTTGTATGTTCTAGTTTTATTTTGCTACATACCTACATATGCAGAGCAAAGGAGCTGAGTGGCTACAAATTGGCGGGGCGCTGCAAATCCGTCTCCCTGTCGGCTCCAATTGCAAGCGAGCGCGCAGATCACACCCCCACTCCGTCTAACTGACGCCACCCCCTGGGGTCTGGCAGGCTGCTAGCATACAATAGGGATACGGCAAAACTGTCTTCCGGTCGGCTTTGGCGCTAACTCCAGGGGTCTGGCGGGCTGTTAGCATAAATGGCCCACACACACACACACACACACACACACACACACACACACACACACACACACACACACACACACACACACACACACACACACACACACACACACACACACACGTGTACCATTGCTGTCAAGGCCAACATGATTCTGAATCTACTTACAAACTGCTTCAAAAGCCAAAATCGCGCGTGCGTTGGAGTGTGTTCAAGTGTTGGAGTTGACCATGCGCCGGCCGTACTGTTTGAGGCCGCCACACACAAACTCATTGAGCTGGTAGCCCTCGGGCAGCTCGGACACGTCACCAAGCCGACGAACAACTACGTAGGTACAATGTATGTAATCTGTAGCTCTCCACTGTGTGTTGTAGTACGGACAGTTGCTCCCCTCTCGCGTCTTGAACACATACCGTGTACACACAGTCTCACTTCCATGTCCCATTTTAGACGCGCAGACAATTATCGCACTTGAAATCAAATATCACATCGCTTGCACGTACCAACTCGTCATTCATCATTTGTCTGCGCCGAGCGAAACCGTGACGAGGTCAATCCGCTGGGCAATCTAGCCACTGCTACGTGGATGTTTGACTTCGAGCCACCTGCTTACAATGCGATGCTTACAATGCGATTTAACACCTTTTTTACAACACACTTAAAAAAGTATTTTTTTACTATAAACTTTGCATGATTTGCTGTCTGATTTGCTCCTGAACGAACTCCTCGCAGAAGTATGTAGTTTGACGATGTAGTACAAAGAAGTTTGACACTGCATTCAGATTATCGGTAAAATGATGATGATGATTATAATGATGATTAAAACACCTCATTCGCATTAAAAGAGACCGCGATGGCTAATGTTTATGCACGCAAACTGCTTGCTGCTCTTAGAGCTCGACTGTTGGTGGTCGTACATACTCGCGATTTCTCTGTCTGTTCGGTTGCGCGCCTCGACTGTTCGTTCATGCTCTTTATTATCTTCGCTCGCGCGTTCTGGCGTTCACGCGCGCCCTCTGTCTATCTCTGTTCCATCTGTTCCATCAAATCTTTGTGTCTAGTTATGCTTCGTACGAGCGCTAGTGCGTATTGAGGGCAGCGCGCTTTTAGTCTTGTTCTCTGTCCATGAACATTTCGAACGCGACGCAGCTGATTCTCTGTAAACTTCTCCAAACACTGATTCCGCCTCCCCTCCCACTTTCAGTAGCCTCGAGGCTTCATCTTGAGACTCGGGAAGCGGGAGGGGCGTCACGTTTACCTCGCTTGAATTAAGAGCCACTGTCAGGTAACATGCAGTTTTGGATGTTCACGCAAAAAAAATCGAACGGATCGAATCAAACGAATCTGTTAACGGAACCTGCTGCGACAAGCCTTGCCTTAAATCATGACAGTTTCCGATAAGCTCGTAAACCCTCATGCCCCAAGATATGGCCCAATCTTGCATCTCGTTTTGCGCCACACCGGTGATTACGTAGGGTGTGCGCACACACGCAGTCTATGGTGGGACGCGCTAACCAACATATTCAGAACTCAGCGGGTGCTCGGGCAAGTACTTGGACTGCGTGCGTGCGTGCGTGCGTGCGTGCGTGTGCGAATGATCAGGGTCGCTATGTAGTGTTCTCTAACAATTTCGCCCTGGCCACTAGGGCTGAGCATGGGCCGCGCCCGCCCGGCACGGCCCGGCCCGGCCCGGCCCGTGGGCGGGGCCGGGCCGAACTTCCAGGCCCGTTTTGCGGGCCGGGCCGGGCCGGGCCTGCGTTTTGAGGGTGCGGGCCGGGCCGGGCCGGGCCGGACGTTCTTGGCTGGCCAACGTAGATAGCTACCTATGTAATGCATTGTAAGTATCTGCGACTATTCTGCACCGTATTAGCAACTTTGTATTCTATGACGCGCGTCTTTCGCGCTCAAAGGGTGCAAAGGCCGTAAAATGGTTGTGAACTGCGATTCTGAGAGGTGGATGCGCCATTCCGTTAAGTAAATCACGCCAATTGGCATACGGTATTTCAGTAAATTGTACACTGTAGTGACTGTACTTATTTCGTGTTGCGGGCCGGACCGGGCCGGGCCTGCGATATTGAGCAGTTGGACGGGCCGGGCCGGGCCGGGCCTGGATTTTGAGGGCGCGGGCCGGGCCGGGACGGGCCGGACTATCTGGCGGGCCGGGCCGGGCCGAGATGTGCAGGCCCGTGCTCATCCCTACTGGCCACACCGACCAGTTCTTGGTCTTCAACGGACTGGGTGCTGAAGTGGATCAAGACCACCAAACCGGAGTGACGAGTCAACTGCGCAGCTTACAAAGGGCCTTCTGACTAAGACACCGGCCGGCTGCTCAGTGGCCGAGACCGTCTGGACGGCGCCGAGCTGTCGATCTCAATAGCGCGAGAGCGGACGTGAATCATCGCCATTGGGCTTGATGGTCGATTTTCTGCCAGCTCTCGAATGCAAGCTAGGCCGCAGATACGGCTAAACGGTTGAACGACTCAATGACAACAATCACGAATATGCCGCAGATAATGACTAACCAGCCCCAGTACCTTGGAATGCAAGCATGGAACGCAGTCAGCCAGTCGGAGCGACGCGACGATGTCGCTGCACTCCGCAGCCGTCCGCGAGCTGTGCCACCAGGTTTTCAATGTCCTGATGGCGCCGTTGGCTCTGCCTGGCTGACGACCAAGCGGATGTCACCGCTTTCTCCGCCGTCCGCATCTCGAGTTCGAGATCGCCCATGTCCGCGGCGCATCAGGCGCGGCGCCACCTTCTGGCCCTCCATCATCATCTGCAGGTGCATTGCTTTGCATTTGTATGTTCTAGTTTTATTTTGCTACATACCTACATATGCAGAGCAAAGGAGCTGAGTGGCTACAAATTGGCGGGGCGCTGCAAATCCGTCTCCCTGTCGGCTCCAATTGCAAGCGAGCGCGCAGATCACACCCCCACTCCGTCTAACTGACGCCACCCCCTGGGGTCTGGCAGGCTGCTAGCATACAATAGGGATACGGCAAAACTGTCTTCCGGTCGGCTTTGGCGCTAACTCCAGGGGTCTGGCGGGCTGTTAGCATTAATGGACACACACACACACACACACACACACACACACACACACACACACACACACACACACACACACACTCTCACTCACACACTCACTCTTGAGGGCAGCGCGCTTTTAGTCTTGTTCTCTGTCCATGAACATTTCGAACGCGACGCAGCTGATTCTCTGTAAACTTCTCCAAACACTGATTCCGCCTCCCCTCCCACTTTCAGTAGCCTCGAGGCTTCATCTTGAGACTCGGGAAGCGGGAGGGGCGTCACGTTTACCTCGCTTGAATTAAGAGCCACTGTCAGGTAACATGCAGTTTTGGATGTTCACGCAAAAAAAATCGAACGGATCGAATCAAACGAATCTGTTAACGGAACCTGCTGCGACAAGCCTTGCCTTAAATCATGACAGTTTCCGATAAGCTCGTAAACCCTCATGCCCCAAGATATGGCCCAATCTTGCATCTCGTTTTGCGCCACACCGGTGATTACGTAGGGTGTGCGCACACACGCAGTCTATGGTGGGACGCGCTAACCAACATATTCAGAACTCAGCGGGTGCTCGGGCAAGTACTTGGACTGCGTGCGTGCGTGCGTGCGTGCGTGCGTGTGCGAATGATCAGGGTCGCTATGTAGTGTTCTCTAACAATTTGGCACTGGCCACTAGGGATGAGCATGGGCCGGGCCGGCCCGGCCCGGCCCGGCCGCGAATTTACAAACCCTATACAAAACCGGCACCTCGCTTGGGGAGGACGGGTAGATAGACGGGAAGGGGACGGGTGGAGAGGAGTGGGTGGGGCGGAGTGCACGCGCGCCTGCTGCCTACTTGCCGCCTGCCCACCCCACCCCCACGCCCACTGGCGGATCCAGGAGTGGGGGAAAGGGGGAATTCCCCCTCCCGAAATCGGAAATCTAGGGGGGAAAGGGGAAAAGGGATAGGCGGTGGGAGAAGCAACACGCCTTGTGGGCCTAGTTTTCAGCGCAAAATTATTTGTAGGTGGCCGAAAATAGCAAAATTTTCGCCTGCGGCGCCGTTTATATTTGTTAATCGTCGAAAATGGACCGATTAGGTGTCCAAAGTCCAAACCACTGCCAAAATGGCCCAACATCCAAAATGGCCCAACAAGCCAAAATGGCCAAGTTCAACAGGGTCCTCCCTTCTGCAAAATTCCTCCCTCCTCCGAAATTTTTTTCTGGATCCGCCAGTGCCCACGCCATCCAGTTGCCAACATGCTTCTTCGGAGATTGTGACTGGAATGGGCCTCGGTGACGCCCTTGTTCTTGTTGTGTCGCCTGCACACGTAGGTAGGTCGCAGTGAACAGCCGATTTGCTCCAGGCTCTTTTGGCGACCTCAGCACAATGTACTCTAAGCTGTCATTCCGTTTGCCCACGCGTTCCAAAATTGCACAGCTTCTTCGTTTAGTACTGGCCGTTTTCTACGACACAATCTGTGGAACCGCATTGCTTAACAGACTCTGCCGTGAGTGAGGTCGGGTAAAATCTTCCATGTTGACAGGAAAACAAACCTTGCGATCCCATCTAAGGGGGGGGGGGGGGGGCCCGCCGCTGGACAGCAACTCCGTCGTTGAAGCCGTTGTGACGTCATTTGGGTGGGTGAGGTGGACGCAGCAGGGGACGTACGGGCGCGCGCGCGCTCCTCTCCACCCACTCCTCTCCACCCGTCCCCGTCCTGTCTATCTACCCGTCCTCCCCAAGCGAGGTGCCGGTTTTGTATAGGGTTTGTAAATTCGCGGCCCGGCCCCGCCCGGGGGCCGGGCCCGGCCGCAATTCCAGGCCCGTTTTGCGGGCCGGGCCGGGCCGGGCCTGCGTTTTGAGGGTGCGGGCCGGGCCGGGCCGGGCCGGACGTTCTTGGCTGGCCAACGTAGATAGCTACCTATGTAATGCATTGTAAGTATCTGCGACTATTCTGCACCGTATTAGCAACTTTGTATTCTATGACGCGCGTCTTTCGCGCTCAAAGGGTGCAAAGGCCGTAAAATGGTTGTGAACTGCGATTCTGAGAGGTGGATGCGCCATTCCGTTAAGTAAATCACGCCAATTGGCATACGGTATTTCAGTAAATTGTACACTGTAGTGACTGTACTTATTTCGTGTTGCGGGCCGGACCGGGCCGGGCCTGCGATATTGAGCAGTTGGACGGGCCGGGCCGGGCCGGGCCTGGATTTTGAGGGCGCGGGCCGGGCCGGGACGGGCCGGACTATCTGGCGGGCCGGGCCGGGCCGAGATGTGCAGGCCCGTGCTCATCCCTACTGGCCACACCGACCAGTTCTTGGTCTTCAACGGACTGGGTGCTGAAGTGGATCAAGACCACCAAACCGGAGTGACGAGTCAACTGCGCAGCTTACAAAGGGCCTTCTGACTAAGACACCGGCCGGCTGCTCAGTGGCCGAGACCGTCTGGACGGCGCCGAGCTGTCGATCTCAATAGCGCGAGAGCGGACGTGAATCATCGCCATTGGGCTTGATGGTCGATTTTCTGCCAGCTCTCGAATGCAAGCTAGGCCGCAGATACGGCTAAACGGTTGAACGACTCAATGACAACAATCACGAATATGCCGCAGATAATGACTAACCAGCCCCAGTACCTTGGAATGCAAGCATGGAACGCAGTCAGCCAGTCGGAGCGACGCGACGATGTCGCTGCACTCCGCAGCCGTCCGCGAGCTGTGCCACCAGGTTTTCAATGTCCTGATGGCGCCGTTGGCTCTGCCTGGCTGACGACCAAGCGGATGTCACCGCTTTCTCCGCCGTCCGCATCTCGAGTTCGAGATCGCCCATGTCCGCGGCGCATCAGGCGCGGCGCCACCTTCTGGCCCTCCATCATCATCTGCAGGTGCATTGCTTTGCATTTGTATGTTCTAGTTTTATTTTGCTACATACCTACATATGCAGAGCAAAGGAGCTGAGTGGCTACAAATTGGCGGGGCGCTGCAAATCCGTCTCCCTGTCGGCTCCAATTGCAAGCGAGCGCGCAGATCACACCCCCACTCCGTCTAACTGACGCCACCCCCTGGGGTCTGGCAGGCTGCTAGCATACAATAGGGATACGGCAAAACTGTCTTCCGGTCGGCTTTGGCGCTAACTCCAGGGGTCTGGCGGGCTGTTAGCATTAATGGACACACACACACACACACACACACACACACACACACACACACACACACACACACACACACACACACACACACACACTCTCACTCACACACTCACTCTGCTCGCTCTGTCTTTCCAAGCAGAAAAAAGTCAGCGTAGATCTGATCTAGCGATAGTGGACGGACGCTGACCAAAGATGGTCAACTGCAATCGTTGCAAGAAAACCCCCAAGTACTGCAAGTGCACGCCGTTGGCGGCGGCCTTGCCGGCATCGAGTGTGCCGGATACGGAGGCGTTCCGGCGCACGTTCGACGGCCGCCTCGACATCAAGATCGAGGAGCTCAAGGAGATCACTCGCGCTGCCGTCGAGGCCGCGACCGCGCCTCTCGAGGCGCGCATTCGACAGCTCGAAGCCGAGAAGCTCGAGCGAGAGAAGTTCGAACAAGACCTGACGCAGCGAGTCGCGTCCATTGCGGAGGAGGTCCACGCGCTGCGGTCGCCGGCTGGCCCGCCCCGCGACTACGGCCAGCCGCCGTCTGCGGCTCAGCTGCTGGGCGAGCCCGGGTTTCAAGCGGCTTTGCGCAGCGCCGTCGCCGAAAAGGAGTCCCGCGAGAAGAAGCGCTGGAATCTGGTGGTCGTCGGCATGCCCGAGCCTCGGCCGGGCGAGTCGGACGCCGCCGGTCAAGACGACGCGACCGTTGTCAAGGGCCTCGCGTCGCAGCTGAACGTCCGCCCGACGCACATCACCAGGGTCTTCCGTCATGGCCGCGAGAACGCCAACGGGCGGCCGCGCATCCTCAAGGTCGTCTTCGACGACCTGGACGCGCGCCGCACGTTCCTCACCGAGCTACGCGGCCTCCTCCAGAGCCAGCAGCCGGCGGCCGCCGCGGCCTCCGCGTCTCCGCCGCGGCTGCCGTTTTTCGTCCGCCCGGACTTGACGGACGCCGAGCAAGCGCGCCAGCGCGAGCTCAACGCCGAGCGCCGCCGACGCAAGGAGCTGGGCGAGGACGTGGTCATCTGGCGCGATCAGGTTCTCCTGCGCTCCGAGCGTGACTCCCGCAAGCGCCAGCCCCCTCCCAACGCCCAGGTAAACTGAACCCTTCGCCCCTATGCGTTCTTGAGCCGCCCTCCAATCCAGCGAGGACGCCTCTCATTGATGGCTGCCACTCTGCTGCGCCGCGCCTTCCCGTGTATGTACTGAACGCGCAATCACTGACACACTCACGTAAGTACGATGAGTCCGCCGCCTTTCTGTCCATACCTCTCGCTGACTCTGTTGTCTGCTTGTGCGAGACGTGGTTGGACGACACCTACCCCTCATCCTTATTTGGTACATCACACAATCTCTATCGAGCTGACCGTGTTGGGCGACGAGGAGGCGGCTGTCTCATATGCGTACCCCAGTCAATACGTGCTACAGAGTGTTGTCCCAGTGTTTCCTCCCCTCGGTTTGAAGGTCTTGCAGTCGATCTGCATTTATCCAATGGCACTATGCGCATTGTCTGCATTTACCGCCCTCCATCCTCGGACGACTCTGGTCCTCTAACAGAGTTCTTAGATGGACTTCCCTCCGTTAGACACCCTGTGGTGGTTGTAGGCGACTTCAATCTGCCCTGCGCTGACTGGATTGGCCTCACGCAGAGCACACGCGCGCGTCCCGCTGAGAGAGCGCTGTTTCAAGGCATCATAAACTGTGGGCTCACTCAGCATGTCATTACCCCCACTAGAGAACAGAACATCTTAGATCTTGTCTTGTCCAATAATCAAGACGCTGTGCACACCGTTGCAGTCGAGCAACCATGCATCCCATCCGACCACAAGACCATTACATTCGAAATTTCATCTTCGCTGTTGCAAAAGGGTGTTGGACGCACGTTCCGCGCATTCCATCGCGCCAACTACCTACGATGCCATGCAAGACTACTTAGCACCGATTGACTGGGCCCCACATATTTTTTTTTTATTTTTGTTTATTTGGCTTTACTCGACCCAAACGTCACAAGCAAACTCAAAGAAATAAGAAATGACGAAGAAGTGCGTAGAAACAATGCGAAGAAAGCGAGGCAAAATGAAAATAAAAACGACAGAACAAAATGCAAACTCACGAAATGCACCTTGTTTTTATATATGTAGATCACCACGAGTTGGCTAAGAAATAAATAAGAAACTCCTCTAAAACAATATCGATGTATCCTGTGTGCATATGCATGGGGTGCGAGTGGGGTCGCTAATACTTACCTGACGCCCGACACGTAATTTTAAATGTGGGGCTGTGGCGTACGTGGGGCTGTGGCGTAGTCCGCAAGGCGTTGGATTCCTGACCGCGAGGTCGGGGGTTCGATTCCTTGCTGGGCGAAAACCACGGCTACCCCCTTGGGCAAGGGGTCTAAACCACAATCGCTCCGGTGTAGGGCGGCTCCGGGGCTTCGGCCCGAAATCCGTGCCAGGTGGCGGCCCACCTTCCCTCGCGGGAGAAGAACGTCGTGTGATACTGACCCGCCCGATCTTCGTGATTGTTTACGGCCTTGTGCTGTGTGGTGGTGTCAAAATAAAGTTTTAAAAAAAGCAAAAGAACTAATTAAATAAAAAACATTCTTTGTGTATATTTTTTATAAAAAAAATGTATTCCAACTTATTTAAAATTTAAAAAAAAACGTTTTCGAGTTTTCAATAATGAGAAGCTAAATGTATGTAGACTTTTTACTGACATCACTATACAGTAGCACCACTGACTGCAATTGCGCGCCACCTATTGCCGTTTCAGGGGCGGACCCAGCCACAAGCATACTGACATTGCGATTATTATGAGATGCAGACAAATATCGCACCTGCAAGCAAATATCACTTGGCATTAAGTGGGGGGGGGGGGGTACGCTGAGCGCTTTACACTGCCCTACAGTGCAGCAGAGGTTGAGCTGTGAGCCACGGTTTGCCAAAGAAACTGCTCTTAAATCTTTTTTCCAACAAATTGCACATTTGGGCCAAATCGCACCTTTACCGCCTCTTAGTTCTTCATAACACAATTTCGAGGTTGGGCACTGTTGGCAGAGAAGCGGCTAGTGAGTCCTATAGCCCTCCAACCTTGGCTGCACCAATAGACGCATGTACAATTATCGCAGCGGCAGTCCACAATACTCACCTCCCCTCCCTATCCGCGGGTTCAAAGCATACAAAGCTACACCTCTGGCGTGTCTCCGGCCGACTTGTGGGCGACGGTGGAGCATCGGAACGGCGAGCAGGAGCTCGTCGTCCAGCTGACAAACGCCGCCGAAGACGACGACCGATGACGGCGGCCGCTCTTCACCGTGGTCCTCTGTGGAACCGTCGACGAGCGATGCTTCTGCATCGTTTATGCTCCAAACGCGATTCGAGTTGTTTAATCTCGATGCGCCAGACGGTTGTCTCAACAAGGGTTTATAGGTCGAGGCCTGAGGAAGACGACCCCGTCCAACTGGCCGTATTTGGACGCCAACCGGAACTCCGGACCGTCGCTGGTCTCGAGGGGCGCCGACTGGTGGGGCGGGCTGGCCGCGTACTCCAGCCCGACTCGGATGCCCTCTAGGTCCGATTACACGTATGGAAACTTTTACGAATCTCAACGCGTTACTTCTATGTAACTAAGCGCGTATTTTTAGGTCGGGTTCCAATGTGTCGACCTCTCCGCGCCGAGCGGTGCGGAGAGGCGGCGTCGTCCGGGCCGACCAGAGCCGCCCGGCGGCGCGGAGAGCCGGCCTCCTCCGGGCCGACCAGAGCCGCCGGGCGTCGCGGAGGGGCTGCCTCGTCCGGGCCGACGACCGTCGTCCAGCAGCAGGGGGCGGTGAGGGCGGGCTACTGGCGGATGTGGACTTAGTAAGTGACGCGTTTACTCGTCTCCCTACTCTCCGTCTATACGCGTCGTGCATTCTTTCAGCTGTCCCCCCCCCCCACCGCCCGGCTACACCGGCGGCGTGCTCGCCGCGGTAGAACCCGATCAAGTGGAAGGCGCGTCTCTCGACGGCTCCGGGGTCGACGTCGAAATCCAGGTCGACCCGGACAGCTCGGGCGACGACCTCAACCGGCTGGAATCGCTCCAGCTGGACGATTGATCGGCTAATCTCCCCCCCCCCTACTTTTGCTCTCCCTCCCCTCTCTCTAGCCACTAATCGAGCGATCCGTTACAGTAATCAGCGTTGTTCCTCAGCCGTTTCGCCTCGCTCGCGCTCGCAATCGACCTCCTTCATCCATTCCCTTGCGTCCGCTGCCATGCAAACCGGTCGGCACCTTTCCGTAAACAGATTGTGGATGGCGTCGGGTCGTCGCGCCACCGCCGCGCGCAATTCTTGAAACAATAAATCACGATCCCTTGTTATGTCAACGCGAGGCCTGACCTCCAAGGCCGCGGCACGCGTCGTCGCGAGAATTTACGATGTCCCGGGCTGATATACGTGAACAACGTGGAGGGGGGGGGGGGGTAGCGTCGGCGGAAAGAAAGGACCGCCCCACGGTTGATTAGAATGAATATGGTAGCTATGTAAATAATAATATGTACTCCTACCTAACATTAGGATACTGGGAGTATTTATTTTCAGTTAATAAATGAGCGTTTCGCCTCTATGCCTGACGCTCAGACTGGCGAGGCTCTTCAGAGGCAACCAGCCTTTAAGATTTAGGTTGTAATTGATAAAATGGTGGGTTATTTCCACATTACTAGGGAAGCAGATTAAATATTTATTTTATGTACCTGGTCTTGTGATTTTCATCGTTTTCCAACTCCGAATAGCAAATTTTAGAAAGAATATTGTAAAACATACCATAGGTTCTTTTGATAATTCCAAGACAAAGTTCTTTTGAATTTTGAAGGTTTTTTCAGAGTTCTAAGATAGGAATTTCTGAGAATTGATAGGATTTAAATGAATTTCAGAGATAACCCATAGGAATTTTCTTAGGTGGAAAGAACAGACATCTTGTCTTGCATTTTCTTTGAAATTTAGCAGTAGTTTTTGGGTATTTTTGAGAATTTTCATGATTTTCAGAGGAACAACCCAGAATTTCAAGGTAGATTTCTTAGTTTGACAAATTTCTGTATTTTTCTTTCTAATCTTGTAGAATTTATAGAGACAGCAGTGCACCTCGCTTCACGATTGTCGTGGTGCACTGCAACATTTTCTTTGAGATTTCCAATTCTACTTTCTTTAGCTTGACTCTCTTCCAATTTTAAGTCATTTAAATTTTCAGTCTACAGTACTAATTTTCAGATTGAGAATGAGAAATGAAATTGAGAGTTCAGTTTTAGAATGAGACTGTGAAATCAGTTTGAGAATGAGACAGTTTCAGAAGGGTTCTTGTAAAATATTTTAGATTGATAAAATTTGTTTTATTATGTTTTTTCTGTTGTAAATTTTACATATTCTTTTTAATAGATTTTCTTGGTTATGTAATGTTTTTATTATATGTTTCAAAGTTAACTCTTGATTGCAGCCATTGCTGTTCACATATTCATCATATAAATTCTTTATTCTGTTCCACATATCATTCTCTGATGTGGTCAAATGAAGTATATGCAGCACTTGTCCTCTAAGTATTCCAAATGGCATATTCTTGGGAACGTTGCTATCTGCCATCATGTAACGCTTGATTTTGAAGTTATAGGCATCTGTTTTGTTGTACAAAAGTATTTCAGCATTTTTGTTTTGAATTTCTATTGACAAGTCCAGAAAGTGCGTCTTGTTATGAGAGACTGTAGTATTATTCAGTCTTAGCTCAGAGGGATATATGTGAGATGCAATTTCTTGAAAATTGCTAAAGTTAATTGCTAAGATGTCATCAACATACCTAAAGATGTGTTGGCCTTCTTTTATTTTGTTGTCTTTGAGCCATTTATATTCATACCAGCTTAAGCAGAGGTCAGCTAAGGCACAGCTAGTGACTCCACCTTGTGGACACCCTTTAATTGTGTGAAATATAATGTTGGCAAACTTCATATATGAATTTTGTAGGATATCCTTGCACAATTCTTTCACTTCACTTTTGTGCCAACATTGAGAATTGCTTTGAAATGTGTTTAGATATGTTACTTTCCTTGACTTTATAGACACATAGTCTGTCTTTGCATTCTTGTGACATAGGTCGATAACCGAGTAGATTCCTTGAATGATTGTGGTATGTAGCAATGATGGGTATAAAGCACTGAAGTCTCCAGAATAAATTGAGTTTATTGTTTTCATTTCTTTTAGACTTTCAGCTACAGTATATGAGTTGTTGACTGATACATAGACTTTGTTCTTCTGTCTTGCATATATAGCATTACAATAATTGTAAAAATGGGTAGTGTAGTGACAAAGGAACATCTTGCAGACTTGTTCAAGTGGCTTCAGGCTAGATTTTCTGGCTGCTACAATTGTTCGTAATTGGGGTGGTTCTTTGTGTAGCTTTGGATTGGCAAAAATAATTGGAATTTCTTGGTCATTGTATTTTTGATTTATGGTGAAATATTTTTTATAGAGATTATTGTGAATTGATATTACTTTTGTAATGTCAAATTTAGTGGGTATATATGTTTCATTTGTTTGAAAGGCAATTCTTCCATCTTCAACTTTGATACCACATTCTTCTGCAATTTTTCTGAAATAATAATTTTTGCATATAATTGAATAATTGCCAGGAACCTTGTCTGTAGTTGTGATTATATAACTCTGTTGAAATGCTCTTAGATAGCTAATACTTCCATATTTTATTTTCTTATTTGACCTTTCAGGGGAGTTCTGTTGGATTCTTTTTTTTGAGTTGGTTTATTATGCTTGTTTCAACCGAAATCAGCTCTGAGTGGTTGATGATTTGTTTTGCAACTAGTCCTTGTAGGTATGGTTTTATCTCACTCTGAATTGATTCAAAAATCTTTCTTTTTCCTTTATAAATGTTTGTTTTGAATTTTGTTCCAAGCAATAGACACTGTCTGAGTTCATCATTTTGAATTATGCTTAAATCTCCTGTTATGACATGTCCAATGTCTTTGTGGGCAAACTCTTTGTTGCATCCACATCTATGAACATTTTCTAGAGCAGTTGTAAGTGCAAGTTCATCTAAAGATTTCAGTTCCTTGCTGTAGTTACATAACTTGGTCCATTGAGGTGGTGCTGTTTTGTATATTATTTGGATGTCCCAATTGATTTCTGGTATGGGTCTCTGTATTATTTTGCTTATATTACTTTTTGATAGTATTTTGCTAATTCCAATCTGTGACACCATTTTGTGCACATGAGTAATCACAATTCTTTTTTGATAGTTCCTAAATATTTTCTGAGCATTTGATTTTTTGGTATCTTTTAGTAGAAAGCCTACCAGCATTGAAGCAATTTCGGTATTATACCTTTTATGAAAACACCTCTGCACAATATATTCTAAAAATCTTCTATTTGAAAGATTTAGTTCACTGAATAAATCATGCATGTGAAGTTTTTGAATTTTGGCAATGAAGTCTTCAGCTATGGTGTCATCTGCCTGTATTTTCTTTGATTTTTTCTTGTGTTTTTTATTGAAATTTATTTTTCTATCACGACGAACTGCTATTCCAACAAAGTATGGATTTTTGTCTTTTGGGATTTTCATAACATCTTGTAGGCTTTGCACAGTACCCAGAGTCTTCATATGTGTATTTAGACCATATGGATACAGTGTGTTGGCCTGTTGTATCCAGAATTTTTCTGCATCTAGTCTTTTTTTATTTTCAATTTCTCCATCATCATGAAACTGCTGAATTATTTCTATTCCCATATCTTTAACAGTATGATTATTAGTCCTAAAGTGTTTGTATAAGTTTAGATTTGACTTGTTATTAATCACTGCTCTGCGATGTTCTCTGAATCTAGTAGCCAACTGACGTTTAGTTTCACCAATATATTGGTAGCCACATTTTTTACATGTTATCATGTAAACCAAATTTTTGGTGTTACAGTTCCAGGAACTTTGATTACCTGAACCTGTGGTTATAATTTGATTAGTTGTAGTAAATTTAATGTAGTCCCTTGTAATTATATGTTGACATGTTATGCAGTTTTTCCCACATGCACATGTAATTTTGTGATTATTCTTATTCCTAGATATACTGTAGTTCAGTTGCTCATTCATCACTGTGCATTCAATAGTACAGCATCTCCCTTCAGCACCACGGGGGGTGGGCATGTGCCCTCGTTCAGCAGATTGTACTGGAAGTACATTTGAAAAGCTGAGAGAGGTTGAAGGTGTGCCAGGAATAGAAGTTTCCCTCCGAGACTATTGCCAGGACTGCTGGCCAGGCGTTTGCCAAAGTTGAATAACTTTTCCTGTACAGCCCAGGATCCCAGGAAGCCTTCCCGTGCCCTCGGAGGCATGGGCAAAGACAACGGGAGGCCTATCCGTGGAGCGGCTGTCATCCACTCATTACATGATCTAGCAAGATCCAGGTATATGTAATTAACAATGTATCTGATTATGTGATCTGATGACTTGAGATTTAATTTTATTATGTTACTTATTAACTGTTGTGATGTAATGTGTAAGACCAGTGGGGTACCTCATCGTAAGGTAGCACCCAGGGACGCTGATTATGTATCGTGGGAGGTGATGTGACAAATTTCTAGTAAACATGTATGGCCTTTAATAGGCCTTGTGGCACATGTGGAGGATGCTGTAATTATTTGTATGCAGGTAAAACTGTAGTTATTTGTGTGTGCAGGTAGAAAATAGTGAGATATATTAATAAATTTAAATTTTGTTATTCGGAGATAATAGTAGAGTAATAACTGAGAGTATTTATTGTAAACAGATTGCCGCCGAGGCGGTTGGTAACGCTAGCATGGAGGCTAACACCGCTAACGCGGTTTGTAACGCTAGCACGAGGCTAGCACTGCCGAAGCGGTTGGTAACGCTCCCTGAGGGAACAGTAACGCCACCGAAGCGACTGTCCATCACAGAGATAGACAAGTATATTGTCTGATGTAATTTATGTATGTTTAGTTGTAGTACATGTAAATATGTAATTAAATTTATATATGTATATTTATATTTATATATTTATATATTATATATTTTTATATATATATCTAAATATATGTATATGTTTATATTTATTTATTTATTTATCTAATGCTACCGACAGAACTCAGGGGGTGCAGGCTCTAGGCCACAACCAACCCCGTAGAGGACTGCCAGGTGTAATTAGAATGAATATGGTAGCTATGTAAATAATAATATGTACTCCTACCTAACATTAGGATACTGGGAGTATTTATTTTCAGTTAATAAATGAGCGTTTCGCCTCTATGCCTGACGCTCAGACTGGCGAGGCTCTTCAGAGGCAACCAGCCTTTAAGATTTAGGTTGTAATTGATAAAATGGTGGGTTATTTCCACATTACTAGGGAAGCGGATTAAATATTTATTTTATGTACCTGGTCTTGTGATTTTCATCGTTTTCCAACTCCGAATAGCAAATTTTAGAAAGAATATTGTAAAACATACCATAGGTTCTTTTGATAATTCCAAGACAAAGTTCTTTTGAATTTTGAAGGTTTTTTCAGAGTTCTAAGATAGGAATTTCTGAGAATTGATAGGATTTAAATGAATTTCAGAGATAACCCATAGGAATTTTCTTAGGTGGAAAGAACAGACATCTTGTCTTGCATTTTCTTTGAAATTTAGCAGTAGTTTTTGGGTATTTTTGAGAATTTTCATGATTTTCAGAGGAACAACCCAGAATTTCAAGGTAGATTTCTTAGTTTGACAAATTTCTGTATTTTTCTTTCTAATCTTGTAGAATTTATAGAGACAGCAGTGCACCTCGCTTCACGATTGTCGTGGTGCACTGCAACATTTTCTTTGAGATTTCCAATTCTACTTTCTTTAGCTTGACTCTCTTCCAGTTTGGGTTGAGGGCTGCCTACCGTCTTTAAAACTAACGCTCCCCGCGTGTTCTTACACAAGTCTCCCCGACGCCGCCGCCGCAAACCAATGTCGTCAAAAAGACCGGCCGCCGTCGGGCTCTCCCGCCTCTCCAGCAAAGCTCGCGTTCGTTGTACTCTACTACCGTATACATTATACATACATATTACCCGATACGACTTTAGAAAAGCCTTTCGCCCTCTCGCGCCGCTCTGGACGCCGAGCTGCCGCGCCAGCGGTGGCGTTCGCAGTCGCCGGCGCTCTACTCGCCCGCGCTCCACCCTTCACCGGCCGACTCGCCCCGCTACACACCGACGGAGATGAGGTCCCGCTCGCCGACTGGACCGCGGACGCCGGCCACCTGGTGTTCGCTGGGCCGCTCCCGGTCTTCCACCGACTCATCGTCGTCTTCGGCCGGGACGCGGTCGCCACCGTTTTCCCCCGCCGCTCGCCACCGCATCCGGCCGGGAACGGGCAGCTGCAGCCGTCGCCGCCCCCTCCCGGGCTGGCAGCCCGCTCCGCCCCCGCGGCCGCCGCCGCCGTACTGGCAGGCCGCTCGCGGCCGCGCAGGCCCTGCCACCGTTCTGGCAGGCCGCTCCGGCCGCGCAGGCGCCGCCGCCGCCGTTTCAAATGCTGCTGCAGCATCAGCAGCCGTTGCAGCCGCTGCTGCAGCAGTACTACCAGCCGCCGCCTCCGATTCCGATGCAGCGACAGCCGTCGCCACAGCTACCGCCCCGCCCACCACACCAAACCTGGCCGCGGGCGGCTCCGCGGCAGGCGCATCCACATCAGCACCAAACTCCCCAGCAGGCGTCGCATCCACACACGCCTCCCCACCCCCTTCCAACACCGCCCTACCACCAGCCTTCTATGGTCGTAATATCGTACTTCTATTGATAACTAAAGGTAGGCTCAGTTTGAAAAACGCGGTATTAAAAGAACCTAGAAAAGAGACAAAAAATGTGGAATGGACTGGAGGCACTGCAGTAAAGCAACGCTGATGGGTTTCCCAAGGGGACACGTGCAAAAGCACAGACAGGCGTTACTGGGATTCGAACCAGCGACCTCTTGATTTAGGGAACATGGTAAAAAAGAAGAATGTGCCCAGTAAACCATAGCTCACGATCTATGGCATGCGATCTACGCCATCCACAATCTGTTTACGGAAAGGTGCCGACCGGTTTGCATGGCGGCGGACGCAAGGGAATGGATGAAGGAGGTCGATTGCGAGCGCGAGCGAGGCGAAACGGCTGCTCCTCCCACACCACGTGTTTGTTGTTGACGACAGGGCAGGAGACGTGTGTGTGTGTGTGTGTGTGTGTGTGTGTGTGTGTGTGTGTGTGTGTGTGTGTGTGTGTGTGTGTGTGCGTGTGCGTGCGTGCGTGCGTGCGTGCGTGCGTGCGCTTGCGTGCGAGTGCGTGCGTGCGTGCGTGCGTGCGTGCGTGCGTGCGTGCGTGCGTGCGTGCGTGCGTGCGTGCGTGCGTGCGAGTGCGTGCGTGCGTGCGTGCGTGCGTGCGTGCGTACGTGCGCGCGTGCGTGCGTGCGTGCGTGCGTGCGTGCGTGCGTGCGTGCGTGCGTGCGTGCGTGCGTGCGTGCGTGCGTGCGTGCGTGCGTACGGTTGCAGTGTCGAATGCGCCGCTTCTCCCTCCGACGACGCCTTTTTGACAGTTGTTCAAGTTCAAGTTCAAGTTGGGCGCAGCTCGGCGTTGTCTTGCTCGCCCAGCAGCAGGGCGAGCCAATCGGCTTGGAGGCCGACTGACCGCACGGCCGCCAGGCTCACCACGAGCGTGTGCGACAAGGCAGCGTCCATCTTTTGGGATTTTCAGCGGGTTGGGATTTTCACGCTTGGGAAACCGAGTGGAAAGCTGTCGACTGATGGAGAGGCGACGAGGGAGGACGAGAGGGGCGTTTGGCGGCGGAACGATAGCAGCCTCGCCAGTCTATCCAGCTTAGTCGCGCGCTCCACCCATTCATGCCGCGCTTGCAGCCCGGGATGGAGTAGGAGGCACGGGAGGGAGAGGATGGAGGGAACGGGTTCTGCTCGCTCAGTGGAGAGCAATGATGGTCTGGCGCGAGGGCGAGGACAATGGTCGAGCAACATTCCTCTAGAAGGCTCAGTCGCTAGCACCGCTCAAGAGGCAATCGAACGCGCCAAGTCGTAGGTCGATTGCTTGGCGTATGGCGCGCAGTAAAGCCAGCGGGCGTGCAGAGCGTTCAGTAGGAAAGAAAAGAAAAAAAAGTATTATTTCTTCGGCCCCCAAATGCCCACACACACATTGTAGCCATAGCCACTCCAACAAATACCGCGCATGGTGACAAATATCATGTTTGCCCTGCAACGAACAGGGGGCTGCGCTTATTGTAGATATGGGTATTGAATGGCAGCAAAAATGCTTGTACAATTGATATGTATGTGACTATGTGGGTAAAAAAAAAACAAAAAAGTCAAAAAAGTAAGACGCTTAAAACAGCCAACAAACAGCAGCTCGACTATTTTTTAAAACTGATTAATTTTAACTAAAAATCAAATAAAAAAAGTCAATTGACTTTAAAAAAAATAATATTCGTCTGAGGACGGTACACATGAGAATCAAACCTGTTAACCAGTCGATCGGCAGTGCATTTGGATGATAACGTGTGCTGGCTTGTCCAGTATACAGGAAGAGAGCAAACGGCACTAACCAAACTACAACCACAGCCATTTCTGCTGATAAAGCTGCTTGCACTTGCCTGTATTTTTGCGAACACTTTGAATCACAATTTTGTCTGTATACTATTCCACTGCCAGCTAGGCTTTTCGCCAGGCGCCAGGCGATTAAAATTTGGCGAATCTCGTTGCCGGCGTCGACTCGATGCGTTCGTGCGTGGCTTGCTCAGCACCGCCGATACGCCGCGCCTGGGAGTAATCGGTTCTCTCCACGACGGAGCCGCTACACAACTCGCGTGTGCCCTGGCACGGCACAGCCCCGAATCCCTGCAACCCGCAGGCGTGGACATGTTCATGATCGACTGAGAGATGTGCTCGCGCATCGAACCCAAAGTGGACTGACTGTTTCCGCGCGCAACACTACCAGCACAGGCCTAACTGTGACTTCAAAGAAAGCATGTTCATCACGCACGTACGTATCGATTAGCGGCGTGTACATGAAATGACGCGACCCCTCTGCTTTGCCGACGACAAACAGAGCTCGGCGCACTGGAATGCCGAAGGGACGTTCGACACCACAGACCGCCGACACGCGCGCACCAAGTGTGAGGAAGAGAATCGACGACGTCGACCTCTGCACGCTTCAAGAGCACAACCTGCGTGCCTCTCGACGAGACGACACCAGAATGTTAGTCGAGCACGCGCGGCGAGTGTTAGGCTGGCCAGGGAATATTAGGGATTGGCTCTGTCTAGGGAACTGAACTCGGCGCTCTCAGGTCAGGGACGAGAGCGCGGAGCAGTCTTCCTCGTAGACAGCACTAGCCTTGAACCCGAACAGTGTCGCCCAAGGCTACAGCTGCCAGGCGGCCCAAGTATTCCGATCAAACACTGCCAGTGTGGGTGCAGACATTCTCTTGCACAACGTCGGTGTCTGCACCCTACACACATGCTCTTGCGCTCCCGCGTACACATAGAGTGTAGAAAGCGTTAGAGCGTCCTTACGCATGTGTTTTCCCAGAAATTTTGCTCGAGGACCCAGAAATTTTGCTCCAAGACACAGAAATATTCCTCCCAGATTGGCCACAATCCTTAAGCATGTGTTTTCTCAGACATTTTGCCCGAGGATCCTCGAGGACCCAGAAATATTTTTTTATAAATTTTTAGAATAAATCTAAGAAAAGCATATCTCCAAATTAGTTCTAAGAATTCTGAAAATAAAATTCGCCTGATCCGTCAAGTCATAAAGGAGAACCAGTCGGTAACAGATGGATGGAATGACGGACGAATGGGCAGATAGACAAACAGACCATTACGAAATTTATCGTCTGTATATGAACTCGCCCAGTGCGCTGATACACGGCAAAAAAAGTACTTTGTTTACTTTTTTACTTCATTTTACTTTTTCTTAGCTTTATTTTTTTTAAGTCAATTGACTTTTCTTATTTGATTTTTAGTTAAAATTAATCAGTTTTAAAAAATAGTTGAGCTGCTGTTTGTTGGCTGTTTTAAGCGTCTTACTTTTTTGACTTTTTTGTTTTTTTTTTTACCCACATGGTCACATACATATCAATTGTACAAGCATTTTTGCTGCCATTCAATGCCCATATCTACAATAAGCGCAGCCTCTCTGTTCGTTGCAGGGCAAACATGATATTTGTCACCATGCGCGGTATTTGTTGGAGTGGCAAAAATACAGGCAAGTGCAAGCAGCTTTATCAGCAGAAATGGCTGTGGTTGTAGTTTGGTTAGTGCCGTTTGCTCTCTTCCTGTATACTGGACAAGCCAGCACACGTTATCAACCAAATGCACTGCCGATCGACTGGTTAACAGGTTTGATTCTCATGTGTCCCGTCCTCAGACGAATATCGCGTTACAGACAAATATCGCATCCAGGGTGGCCCAAAAAAATCTTGGACCCCTCCCTAACTTTAACGCGACGGTTCTCGTGCTAGGCTGGACCGATTGTCGTGAAATTGTAGGATGTACCCACGCATACCTCCAACCTCTCTACGCCTCCCCACAAAATTTCAGTTGAATCGAACGAAACAGTCTCATTTGGCAGTCCTTTTTGCAAACCGCCCGCGAAATTCGAGTGTTCACGTGCTCATTCGGCTCGCTAGATCGCGCGCTCGCTAGAGTTGCCCGATTATTGTGAAATTTCAAACACGCATACAGCATCCGTATCGGCGTCTCGTCCCAAAATTTTAGCTTCGTCGGACCACAAAATCCCATTTGGCAACCGCTAGCTCACAGTTCTTGAAACGCTTGCACAGCAGAGCCCACTTGCCGAACAACAACGATGACTGCATCATCTTTGGCTAAAGTTAACGCGTATACGTGCATGGCACTCTTCTTCCATAGAATGCGAAATTACCAAATATCTGCCGTACCACAAATGAATTATTAAAACTCCTCCATCCACGAAGTTCCAAGGTAAAGTTGCCAAATGAAACCGCGGTTCAAGGCTTTTGCATTTTGAAGTATCGCTCCTGGGTGTGATACTCTTTGGAAATGCTCAAATTTGATTGCTCTCGATGCTCTCTTTGCGGTCTCCCAAGGTTGAAAATCTTACTGAAATTCTGTTTCTGCCAAAATTTACTTTTTTTTATTTGTGTGGTAAACTTTTTTGAATTCTCCACACATAACGTTGATAAATTCTGATTTTGGGTGACCTTCCTGGTTCGCGATCGAATCGTCGATTGTTCGGTGCACAACTCCCATGCCTACTGTTGATATGTATGCCCAGTTTCGCAAATTTTTAGCGAGCGAGACAATGACGACATGCGGCGCGATCGGACGCGAGAAGAGGGCAGAGCGAGGGAGGGGTCTGAGACGAAGCGCTCAAGAGGGGAAGCGGCCACAAGAGCTGGCCGGCTGGAGGTCAGAGGGCGCCGGCGCGGCCGACTGCACTGTGATTGCTCATTGATGTGCGGTCCGGCGTTCTCTTTTCGCCACCTCCGCTGAGAGCCCACGCGAGCGCGGACTGCGGCTCCTCAAAGGGGCGGTGTGCTGCCACTGACTGGCTGGGAGGCGAAGCCAGGACTACAAACGCCAACGCCACTAGTGGGCCCTCGTTCCCTCTTTCTGACCAGGCCATCCACTTGCCAGTGTCAGTTTCTCGAACGGTTGTTTTTCCATAGCTGCACACTATACACCAGGTAGGCTCACTGCAAAATACCATGGCACTGAGTGTCTGCGACCTCGTCTCATACGAGTGTCAGCGCCCCGCCCCTTTGAGGAGCCGCGGTCCGCGCTCGCGGGGGCTGTCAGCGGAGGTGGCAAAGAGGACTCCGGGCCTCACATCAATAAGAGAGAGCGCAGTGTAGTCGGCGGCGCCGGCGCCCTTTGACCTCCGGTCGGCCAGCGATCTGTCTGCTGCGCAGCGGCGCCGCTGGCCCTTCTTTGGCTGGCCGCGACCGGCCAGCGCGTCGTCGGCTGTCAGCGAAAGCGGCAAATCGACGCGTCGACACGCTGCTGGCGCCGCATCATCGACAGCGACAGAGCATCTCATTTGTGCAAATTACGTACAATGTATATGTACCTATGTATCAGCTCTATCCGATTTGTACGTTGCTGCGTGGCGTCAAATTGAATTTTTGGATTCAGGAGACAACCGTGAACGATACAATGCACTGCAGTACACGCACGAAATTGTGCTGCAACGCGCAAACACATTATGTTACGCGCGCTAAACAGGTGTTTACAAGGGGGACCCGTTAATGGAAGCGACTTGTCTGGAAGTCATTTTGAGCAAACGGTTGCGTCGCAGATCGCGAATTCTTTTTTGCAGCAGTTCAACCGATTTGGCCCATTTCTCTGAGAACGTTGGCTCGTCCAAGTCGGGCGCAGCAGCTGACTGCACCTGCTGCTTTAGTGCCAGCATTTCTTGCTTTGGGAGACTACTCACGTTGCTGTGATAAAGCCGTTCTTCACCAAAGAAACTGTGCAGCGCCAGATCCCATGCCAGCGCAGTGATTTTTCCCAGAGAGTTCATCGAGAATTTGCCATGTTTTGCATCTTGTGAAAGCAAAACATCGACAACTGGCAACAGCTCCGCTGTGGTTCTGTTTTCGGATTCGTCTTCGTGAAGCTGTTGGCGCGACTCTTGTACTATGCGTGGCTGTTGGTGGCTGTTGTTTGGTGCAGCCTCCGCTGCAGCTCCTGCAGAGACGGCTGGCGTCATCCTACTGAGCTGTCTCGAAAATACTTTGGTTTGCTGTTTTATGGCGGAAGTAATCTCGGACAGCGCCTCGGTGACCTTGCTTTCAAATTGACGTCGCTTGGCTGACTCGTGCTGCAGGAAATGAACTAGCAGTCGTTGACGAGCTGCAGGCCCTGTGCTCGGTGGCGCCGTAACTCGATCAAAGCAGCGAGGTGGCTGCGTTGTGGCCGTACTTGTGCCATCAGCTCGCTGGTACCCACCAGACACGCCCGGCTTGTCTGAGACACTTTCTTGCGCAACCATCTCATCCGTGAATTCAAAGGCGTCTCTCAGTGACAGCGGGCGAGTGAGTTCTGGTGAGCGCGACACTTCGTCTTCGTCAGCTGGACCTTCACCACAAAACGAGCTTGCCTTCTTCTTCTTCACTGTTCGCTTCTTCTTCTCGTTCGTCAAGCATTGTTTTCTCTAAACATCCGGATTTGCTGCACGTAAGAACAAGCATGCGCACGCAACTACAAGCACGTATGTACTGCGAAAAATGTACCTAGATAACCGGTATATTGTACGTACAATACACATAAGTTGCGAACAACTACATGGTAGTAATTGTACAATGCACATTGACAGTTGTCAAATCACCTTTTGCCAATCCATGGTGCGCTTCAGTAGTCTTGCAGCGGTTGTTAGTGCGACCTGATTGGCAGAGTTGGTTGCATCTCTTCTAAACGGATGCTATGCATGTCTATAGTGTACATGCCGCAAAACTACCTGTAAGCAACCCCTCATGACAAGCAAACCCTCGCCCCCCCCCCCACCTCTTGTGCCATAACCGCCACCCAGTGTGTGTGTGTGTGTGTGTGTGTGTGTGTGTGTGTGTGTGTGTGTGTGTGTGTGTGTGTGTGTGTGTGTGTGTGTGTGTGTGTGTGTGTGTGTGTGTGTGTGTTTGTGTGTGTGTGCACGAATGGCTTACATACATATACAGCACATACATAAATAAAGATCATGTCTCGACACGTTCTGTCTCGAGACGCGTCTCAAGACGCTGAGCGTCTCAAACGTCTCCCACGCTGTAAGATAGGAAGGCGACGCGGCGACGACGACGTCTCATTAGATAGCCAATGAGCGAAAGACGCGACAGCGGGATGGGAGGGAGGGATGGGTGTAGCAGTAGTGTGCGTCATTTGGTGTTTTGCTTGTGAGCGTCGGTTATTGCGTTGCGATTATGGATCAGTCGCCGTTAAAACAAAGGACAGATTTCTCGAATTTATTAAAGACCGAACAAGCCCTGTCGTGTGGCTGTCCATGCACGCCTAAGCGACGAGTCGCCATGACCCTGATGCGTGCAGGAAAAGATCGACGCTGGAGTCGGCATATTTCGAGAGTCTGGTGAGGCGAGTTCCTTTGTGTTGCCATATAATTTTCATTTGAAGTGAGCGCAGTTAAAATCGCTGCGATTTAGGCGCGGCGCGAGCGTTGTTTACCGGACGCTTATGCTGGCCGTCGACTGACGGTGTTCACCCTAGAGCATCGCCTCATGCAGTGCTGCCATCGTGGTTCTTGCTCACGGAAGCACCCCCAGCCGAGCAAGGCCGGAACAGACGCTGAGAGCAGCGACGATGGCGCCTACTCACCTGCTTGCTGCCTTAAAACATGGTATTTTTAATATGTTAAACAATTAAACTTGCACTTTGTTAATCAACTTCATTCTTTTTTGTCTATCATTTAAACTTGCATTTGCGTGTGTGCAGTCATTATTACTTTGTTTTCACGTCAACTCATAGGTTCAACTTCGAGAGTGGAGCTGCTCGTCGTACGCAGAGAGCACCGCTCCAACGAAAACGGCGCTGAAGACGAAGAAATGTTCTCAATGAAAAGAAAGCGACACCGATCTTGAAATATAAAATAAAAGAATGGCGCTTGTTACGTATGTTTTGTATGGACGTTTTGCAATGTCAGTATCGTCTCGCTCGCATGTTAGCTGCAAGCCTGTGAGTGTTGTATGAAGCTAAGGTCTGTGCGTCCACAGCGTTTGGCCTTGTGTCTTAAAGCGAATTTAAACCAATATCACAATAAAAAATCGTAATAACAGAAGTGCATCCCAAATAGCAATGACTCGCTTAACAAAGTTCTAATTTGGAACGTTCCAAAGCCGAGGTGCAGTATATATGGGCAGATTCCAACATTTTCCACGCAAAAGCGTCACGATACTTCACACGCAGCAGACTCACACACAAGCAAAGAAGCCAACAAGCTAATTACGCAGCGCGGTTGTTCCTACAAACGTTGCTCTCATTGGCTATCGAGCGGGCCACGCCTTCCTATGCTTTAGCGTGTGAGACGTTTGAGACGCTCACCGTCTTGAGACGCGTCTCGAGACGGCGATTGACGTTTATTTATGAATTGACGGTAACAGCAAGCGATCTAACATCTCTTCAATGTTCGTTTGACGCGTGCTTCCCCGCCGAGATTTCTGGACCTTTTCTAGCAAATACTTGTTGTTTCCCCAGGAAACCATCTTGGCGGTGTGTACTTCTGTTTGACCGCCACCCACTCTCCACTTCACGTCCACTTGGGCATTCTTTTTCAAAATTCTGGGGTCATTTGACATGAGCATGTCACGGGTGCAAGGATACCATTCTCCGGTCTTGAATACAACCAAGCAGTAGTTTTGAAACTTGGTTGTCATCGTCGTCGCCAATGCGAGCAGTGCAAACGTTGAACACTACGTTGAAATTGTGCGTTAAACAACGTCAACTCAATATATCGCACAAGGAATGGAGAGAGTCATTAAGCGGTTTGAGCGCCGCAGTACACTACAATGCCAGTCGCTTCATACTGTATCGATCGACTTGTTTCTCGATGGGCCACTCATCTCCGAGTTTGCCAAGCACGTCAGTCATGGTGCCTGTTTTCTATTCCCAAGCTGTCATCAGTGTGTCAGTTGCGTCCCCACACTGTGCTCAAGGGTCCATTCAGTGGTGGGCGCGACGATTGGTGCAACTCAAGTCGGTCCGACCACCACAGCCGCCCACCCTAGCCGCGTACATTGTGCGCACTTTGGTGGCGTCTGATGTGAAGTGCTCCGTGGGAGTTTCTGCCAATCGGGCATTGAGCGCTCAGCTGTCGCACTGTTTGCTTAGCTAAGCGGCGTAGATATACACGCACGCCCGTCAGTCACAAATTTTCCTCTGCAGGACCTGAAGCGATAGCCGAAGAGAAGCATGACCCAGTTGACGTCACAGCAGGAAACGCGTATATTAGAAGAATTTCTAAATGTCGGTGAATGGAAGCCAACACTAATCGCAAGAAATTTGAAAAACAGGGGTTTGGCCATTTCGAAGCATCAGGTTTACCGTCTGCTAGTGAAATACAAGCAGAGTGGACGGATCGGCCGCAGACAAGCACCGGGTTCTGGCAGACCTTCATTGCACACGCCGGGGCGGCTTGGGCTAGTTCAGCAAGCAATGGAAGAAAGCGACGAGAACACGATTGCCGAACTTCAAGAGCGACGTTTATATTTTACTGGAGAACAACTCTCCACATCCACTTTGCGACGCATGCGAGATGTACACTTGCGCACTGTACACTTGGATGGCGGTGAGCAAATCTTTTTCTCTCTGTATAGAACAAAAAAAATTAGATGGGCATGCTTCACGTATGTATGCTTCTCACGTAATGCGTTTTTATTCGTCTGAAGAAGTTCAGTTCGTGTCAATTTACAGCGGGGAGGGCAGCTGTTGGAGTGCGTGTAGTTTGAAAATATATTGGCATGTCAAACAAAGTTTGACATATAATATGACAATATGACATGTAAAAATTCTTTGAGAATTTTTACATTTTTCATTCAGGTACAAAGACACTGCCTATGGACATACAGTTAGCCCAAAAAACGCTGACAGTCGCTTGAAATGGGCAAGAACTATCCTAGGCCGCTTGGAGTCCGGCTATGATTTTGGTGATACCATTTTTACAGACGAATCCATTATTCGACTGCAGATTCACAAAAAAAGTCTTGCAGAAGAGTTGGACAAAAAATCAAGAAGAAGCCTATTTTCAAGTCAAATGATAGGTGGGTTTTGAATCT
Organism: Paralinhomoeus sp. GSCO2_6; assembly: GCA_030248085.1. Taxonomy (NCBI): domain Eukaryota; kingdom Metazoa; phylum Nematoda; class Chromadorea; order Monhysterida; family Linhomoeidae; genus Paralinhomoeus; species Paralinhomoeus sp. GSCO2_6. Next base: position 105,672 of record JASAMY010003183.1, read on the forward strand.
TTGAAATTTGTGTGACGTAACATGCAACTTGTGGGAGCTCTCAGCGCGTCAACCAATCAGATCGCCTCCTTGAAAAACAATTGTGGATTAACGCTCTTTTATTTGTAGAGGCTACAAGTACAAATGTTTGAACACATTGTATTCTACGTGCCCCTACGAACTGCGCACGGTAGCAGCTGAACGGCTCCTGAGCGTTCAACGACCCCCCTCCCCCACCCACCAAGGAGGAGGACCCTCTGGCTACTAAGGTCGGTCTGAAGAGTTAGCGGTTGGATTTGCGATCTACATATAGAGAGACACTGTCTTCCCCCCTGTAAGGTGATTTTGTAGAGCAGTTGCTCGACGTCGGGTGTACGCTCAGGTTGTTGGCGGTCAATTTTGCGGTTGAACTGTGAACGGCGTCGGCGGAGTGGTGGCAAAAGCGTCATTTGCACTGTGCGCAGACAGCCATGAGAGGGTGGGTGCAGCAGAGTGGGAGGAGCAGAGTCGCGTCGCGGCGCAGCGAGAGAGAGTGTGTGTAGAGAGAAAGTTGCCACAGGCGCGACCTGAGTGAGATGGCAGGTCGTACGCGCGTGCGCGCACGCACGCACGCACGCACGCACGCACGCACGCACGCACGCGCGCATTGCTTTTTGCCTTGTAAAATGCATTTGTGTGTATATTTGCCAGTGGCCGCGGGCGTCATTTTGAATTCAAACGACGACATGTGCAACAACTCACGCGGCGAGCGATCCAGCGAAGCAATAGCGCGCTGCGCGGCACGAACCGATGAGAGGGGAGGGAGGGAGAAGCGCGCAAGAGGGGAAGCTGGCCACAGGCCCTGCCCGCTCATCGCCACGAACAGAGTGCACCGGAGGCGCGCGCTAGACTGGGAGCGTCTCAGCCGCGCTGCGGCAGAGGCAGAGGGTGCGCTCGAGGCACCACAGCTTCAGGCAGCAGTAGACGAGCACGACGACGACAAGGACAGCGCACACGAAGACAGCCACCTGTAGGAGGAGCAGGTGTGCCTTCTCACTCCAGACGTTCATGGCATTCTGCACACGCTGCAGCGTCTCCTTTGTATCGGCGGCGACGCCGTCGAACGCGTTGACCGCGATTGCGAACGCCGTTCGCCGCATCTTGCGGTCCCACTCTTCCTGTGGGTCAAAGTCGTCCGGGACGTACTGCAGGACGGGCATGTCCGTCGACGGCCTGTTCAGGAACGCGTCCCACCAGTGCCGGAACGTGTAGCTGTCCGGCAGGTCGGCGTTCGGGTCCGGCCTGTGCGCCATGACACCATGAAACTGTACGCCCCCAAGTCAACCAGGCTGAAGCGACGCTGACTCACGCAGTCCGCTTCTCTGATGCCCTCGCCAAAACGCGCGCAGCGCAGCAGACCACAGCAAGCACGCTGACGAAGACCACGTGGCTGAACATTCTGCTTCCGTTTCCAGCACGAAGAGCTGTTTGTTTCTCGCTAGACGTAGAGACAAAATGCAATTCTATAGCTGTTCTCCAGTGGAACTGAGTCGGACATATGTATCGCTATCGGTCAGCGGGGTGGGGGGGGGAGTTGGGTTGGGCTAACAAAGGGTGTCGATGATGCGGCACCAGTAGCGTGTCGACGCGCCCATTTGTCGCTTTCGCTGACAGCCGACGCGCGCGCGCGGGCCGCTATAGCCAAAGGCCAGCGCGGCGGCCGCGGCGGCGGCTATAGCCAAAGGCCAGCGGCGCCGCTACGGAGCAGACAGATTTTATCACGAAGTGCTGCAATAGGTCAGTAAAGCCACCGTCGGGTTGAGTAAGCCTCCAATCCGGCTATTTCGTTATTCTTCCCCTAAATTTCCCTGAATTGCAGAAATTGAAGAAGGTGACAGCCAAGCTGAAGAGGGACGAGTGCGTGTTCGCGGTCAATTTGAAGCACGTGGAGGCAGAGCAATTGAAGCGCATACGGTAGAATTTAATGGACAAATATGTGTACTTACCTAACATTAGCGTTTTTTATTTGATTTATTTTAGTGTAGTAATTGAGCGTTTCGCCCCTATGCTTAACGCTCAGACTGGCGGGGCTCTTCAGAAGCAACCAGCCTTTAATTATTCTATTTATGTGCAGATTTAGCGGGTTTGAACCACATTACTATGAGAAGGTGGGGTATGAACCCGTTTGTACGAATCTAAGAGGGTACTAAACTGTACCTGCTCGGTTAGGGCCATTCAAGTCGAGGCGGACTGCACCGAGCCGTTGCCGCCCGCAGAGTCAGTCCAGACGCTCAGCAGCCGCAGTGGCGGTAAGAGACGAATTGGCTCAGCTGCGTGTGACAGTGTGTGTGTGTGTGTGTGTGTGTGTGTGTGTGTGTGTGTGTGTGTGTGTGTGTGTGTGTGTGTGTGTGTGTGTGTGTGTGTGTGTGTGTGTGTGTGTGTGTGTGTGTGTGTGTGTGTGTGTGTGTGTGTGTGTGTGTGTTGCTTCCTACCGTGTATGTAGGAGCATCCTCAAGTGAAGCCCCACGAGCGAATGGAATTGCACTGTTCTTTCAAAAGTACAGGGGGTCCGTAGAGAATATTTCGCTTGGCCTCACCTGAACGTGAAGCTGCTTGCCGTTCAAGGGTTTGTATATGTACAATGTAGGTGTACAGTACCGCTTAGGTGGTTTGCCGCAATGTAACACTGTTGGGCTGCCTACACGGGCACTACACGCGCCTACACGTGTGCGGTACGGGCAAATGTTTGGCACAGGCTCGGCGACGGTGACCGTCCGACGACGCAAAGTTGGGGCCATGGTGCTTGTAACGACCGCGCCCATTCGAGAAGTGTTTCGCGAACTCGACATGCTGCTCGAGGCCAGGCAGCAGAGTCCGTGCAAGTGAGCGCCCTTGCACATGTATACAGAGTACAGGACACGAAGCACGCGCGTCTTGCGCTTAGTAGCGTGTTTGTGATCGTCTCGTCCATGTTCGGCAATGCGCTGGGCCGCGTTCAGCTGTGTATACGCTCGCATGAGGTCGTGTACTTGTCGTGCATACATTGTATACATTCTCGCGCTCCTTGTGTCGGACGTTGCTGTATGTGTGTAAGTGTTGATGATTATAAATACAAGCAAAAAACTGCAAAACTGAAAAGGCGCAGCAAGTTGAAAGGAGTCTATTAAACAGTCTACACTCGATTGAATTTCCTAGATTGATTGCGATTTGCCGCACACGTGATGCCGCTCATGCGCCTTACACGATGTGTCAAATGGTTTAATGTTGCAAGTGCCACGTGACCGTATTGTAGGCATATCGGTGTGACAGACAGAGGCCGCTACCCACCCAACCCGTGTGGAGCCTTGCGCTAGGCGGAGCTGCGCCGCACCGCGCGCTGTCCCCCCTCTTTCCTCCCTTCCTCCTCGCCCTCTCTCGTCAATGTTTACTCGCTAGCGAGCGGCGCCGCGTAGACAATGGAAACGCGAATTCAAAGGGGTGCCGCCTCGTCGGGCGACGTCGGTTTCGACCGACGTCGCAACGACGTCGTTGCGAGTTTTTTGGACAATAGTGTAACAACTGTAAATAGCCCTGAAAGGGTGTCATGGTAGACCACAGATCATTCGGCGTTGTTTTATTTACCTGGCTCTGCGCTACCGATACGACTACGACTTTGCTTTGGATTTTGAACGCTGCTTGGCTACTCGGTCTGACCACCACAGCCGTGATCTTCTGCTTTGCGCCGTTCGCCACCACTTCATATGTAGCTCCTAAAGCGTACCCCCCCCCCCTTCATATGAAGTTGTTGAATGACTCCCACCGTGACCCCCTAAAAAATCGCCGCTTTGCTAAGCACAAAAACATCTCTAGTAAAGGTGTTGCAAACCTAGCAACCGATATGGTCAGGGAAGGGTCAGGGTGGAAGGCGTGACCCCCCGATTTTTTGACGTCGTTCAGTGCTAGCATGGTAAAGGTTTAAAAAATGGCTTCCAAAAACTTATGCCTGCACTAAAAAATACAAACGTTTAGCTAATTGCATTCCAAGTTTTGGACATTGGTTATGCACTTGTCTAACTTTAGGGTCACAGAGTCAAGCTCTCGTTTCAAGGTTTTGAGAAGTTTTGCACAACGTGAACGGCAGCTTCATCTTGGATTGCGCCCTTGCACGGAATGCTATTAAAGAATGCAATAAAGCATGTGCTACGCTAGTATTGCGATATCGTGATCAAAAGTGTCCGTCTGTGAGCTGCCACTTGAACAGATCAACCTCAAGAATGATTCCCTGTCTAAGCAAACACATACTGACACAGCAAACAAGCAGCAAGCAACAAGCATTAACAATGCCAAGGATAATGAATCACAGAATCTATTCATGCTGACTAAAAATGTGAGTGAAATACCTTGTTCCTATGCTTAGCTTAGCAGAAGCCTGATTAGTTTTTTCAGTACGTTTGGCACTTTCTAACTATTGGCTTATCAGCCAGCTTGGGATCATCATAAAGGTACTGCTCATGCTCATGAAATCGGGCAAAGCAGCCACCATCAATGCACAGCGCTACCAAGCAAACTTTGCAGAGAATCTTGGTTTGAACTCTCTGCCTATGCCCTTGGCATTCTCTATAGCCCTTAAAAACAAGTTTTTAGTCTAAACCCTGCATTAAGAAAATGGCACAACAACCTGTCCTTTGATAGGATAGGCAGATGTTTCAGCTGATCGCTTGCCAACAATCGCATCTGTGTAACTTCAGCCACAGATACTTTCTTTGGCGCAGTGTGCACATCCACAATGGGCTGCTGCTGCTGCTGAAGCAGACCGCCTTCTACTGCTTCCAACTGCAGGCCGTAGCGCAGTAGCTCCTGTGCTAGCTCATTTTTCACTGCACTGTTCTGCATCTTTCCATTCCCAGACTCTTTGAAAAGTATCCCAAATTGGCACAGAACCAATCCAAAGATTGCAGAAACGTGCCCGACATGTACCATCTGGCACTTCTGTGATGGTTTTTGACCGAAGTACACAGTTGGTCACTAAATCATATTTACTTGATCACCGATAATGAGATATTAGTGATTAAAAAATTCAGCCGAAAGTTCCGTGCCCTATAGGCTCTTTAACGGTGCATCACAGAGCTTTGCTATAATGGAGAAAGTTGATTGCCCAGACATGATCTTGACCAGTTTCAACAAGTGGACCAAATTGGACGCACCAAAATGACACCCCCCATTATACCGATAGCGGAAATTGGCGATATTTCGGTGTGGTTAGGTCGGATGGCATAAACATCAATAATAAAGTTTATCACCCTTTGATGGAGAACATTTCATTCCTTGAAGTCAACTCGATCCGACGCACCAAATATTTTCACTTTTGGGATAATCGATAAATATCGATATGGGTAGGTCAGATCACTTCGGCTAAAACACGAAAGTTGACCGCCTGCACGTGTACATCATTTTGATTCTTTACACTGCTATGCTCCGATGAACCAATATGGCACTGCAGACGTGCACGCACGCACACCGTCAAATGGACTGCTTTACAAAAGAACTCAATGTGTGTAGGTCGGATTACTCTGGCTAAAACACAAAAGTTAACCGTCGTCACGTGTAGATCATTTTGATTCTTTACATCACTAAGCTACGACACAGCAATATTGCACAACTGCACGCGCACGCACGCACGCACGCACGCACGCAGCACCTATGTACAATACAATGTACCGCCATTACCGTATCATTTGAATACAGCAATTACACCCCCACCAAAAAAAACATCTCGGCGTCGAGCAGATTCGATCGCGCCATCGTACACGCATAACCGTCAAGCCATTTGCAAGTAATGCGCGGAGCACTTCTTTGTCAGAGTGTACATTGTATCAGGGTGTACGCGTCAGCGTACAACCCTAATATGTGACCACTTGCGCGCGCGCGATTCCGGATTTTCGATCGCCCATAACTTTTGATTGCCTGAACCGATTTCGGCGCGTTATGGCTCAAAAGAAGCGCATTCATCGGGGGACCGTACATGCCACAGCGCGTTGCAGTATTACTGCGCGTTAAGGCTGATTCATAATTAACGGTCTTCCCATCGGTCTCGGTCTCGGTCTCGGTCTCAGTCTTCGCATCGGTCTCGGTCTCGGTCTTTTTGACCCATGAAAAACTGACAACGCGTTGCCTCCGGTCTTTCAATGATCTTCGGTCGAATGCGCGCCTTTCAGCGTATTTAGGAGCGTACTGTGGCCCTTGTTTAGTCTTATTTATTTAGTATTTAGTCGTCAGCGCCGGCGTCGACACTGTGGCCGCTGCTGCCGACGCTTTCGCTGACGCTGCCGCTTTTGCCGACGCTTACAGAAAATGTAGGACACTGCCGTCGGGCCGTCCACTATGTAATGGCGGCGCAGATTTTCCCCTCGCCGTGTCTTTAGAGACGTGCTGCCATGCCGCCGCCGTTTTTTTTTTTGATTTTTGGTATTAGAGCGGTTGTCAATTATCCAAGGAGACGGGCCGCCTACACCTGTTGAATAAACTAAGTCTTAAACTCTTCCTTGTTTTCAATTTCGGCAAATTTCCTAGTCGCTTTACCCTTATGCGAATACCGACAAATTCTTTGAGGGTCACGGCTATAGTAAAGCGTGACTACGGTAGCGCGCGCGTTCAACACGAGACCGATGAAGACCGATGAAGACCGGAGCAAATGTTCAAAGTTCCCAACATCGTCGGTCTCGGTCTCGGTCTCGGTCTTCGCATCGGTCTTGGCTGTTTAGCATGGGAAGACCGAGACCGAGACCGAGACCGAGACCGAGACCGATGGGAAGACCGTTAATTGTGAATCAGCCTTTAAGGGGAAACGCCCAAAAAATTCTGGAGGCTTTTTTCCAAAGTCTGCACTGGTGAACGTGAACAACAGCAGCAATGGAGCGTTTGCGAGCAGTGTGGTGCAGACAAACTACTGCACGTATACAACTACATATTTTTGGATATAATAGCATTCTACACCACTCATGTATGGCATGCAAACCACTTTTCACACTACAAACAATAGTAGAATATGTGCATGATATGCATGCCTTGCAGAAAGGTGAGCCTCTATCGATGCGTCTGATCGAGTATGGTCTATTTGGACATCCCATGCAGGATTGGATTAAACAGTGCAGCAAGTAACTGCATCTAACGACCTATCCTAAATGACCGATCTAACGACCATCTAATTGAATCGCAATGCAGGAATGGATTAAAAGTGCAGCAACTAACTGCATCTAACGACCTATCTATCCTAAGCGACCGATCTAACGACCATCTAACGAGTATTTGAATCGCAATGCAGGAATGGACTAAACAGTGCAGCAACTAACTGCACCTAACAACCTATCCTAAGCGACCAATCTAACGACCATCTAACGAGTATTTGAATCGCAATCCAGGAATGGATTAAGCAGTGCAATAACTACCTAACTTCATCTAACGACCTTTAGTCTGTGAATTACAGCAGTATGCACATTTTTTTTGAACTTTGAGACCAAAGTCTCAGGCGAGAGGGGGACCGCATGGGTCCTTGGTTACCTCTGCCTTCTACAAGACCGATGCGAACAGCGATCAGGGGGCACAGTTCTGGCGTGAGCCCCTTGTCCAAGGGGGTTACTGTTTTTTGGCAGTCTTGCCACACTGAGGATTGAACTCCGCACCTTGCGGTTTGGAAGCAACGCCTTAGCCGCCAACGCAAACAGCCGCCAAGATTAATAAACCTTTTCAAAGCAAATGATTGAGTTAGGCCTGCGTCTGTGCAGTTCGCCCTGCTGCCCCCGCCTTTGCTGACCACCGCTTGCAAGGGGGAGGTGGAGGGGGCGCGCGCTTCTGCCCTTGGATACCCTAGTGTTTCAGGCTGACATTATGTACTACCTTTCAAAAGTGAACGAGAGAGTCTGTCCGCACGCACGCACGCACATATGCACATAGGCACAGGCCACTACACACACCTGCTGCTTTTAAAAGTTTTTTTTGGAACACTGCATTCTGTTCTGCTCCTGTATGTCTGTATGTGCGTGCATGCGTTTGTGTTGTCGTCTTTGTCTTTGTGTTACGAAAAAACATTGTATTAAGGAAAAATTTGCAGGTGGCTGCAAAAAAAGGCGAATATGTGACGCTCTTGTGTTGAAGTCCAGTTTGAAAAGGAATGGTATTAAGTCATGCCTCGCTGATTTCTAGCCACTTTCGCATTGCAACTGATCAACTTCAGTTTGAACAAACCATGTATAAAATATAAACCAAATGCAGCAACCAGTCACATATTCGGCGTTTTTTGTGTGAGCCATCACACTCAGTCAGCCAAGCCAAAACTCTCTCTCAGGCGTTGTCATTGTCCATTACCATGGACCTCATACAGCCAGAGGTCTTGCCTAATCAATTGGTGCCCTGCTAAAATTTGTGACATGTGGGTTGTTGATGATGTACAGTTGGTGATGTGTAGGTGAGGCACACATACTTACTGCAAGCCATTCGCTTCTGGCCTTCCACCCAATGACGAACTGTTTGTACAATATTTGTGTAAGTGCCTCATTTGTGTAGCGCCCTAATGCGTGTGTGAGTGCTGCTTGCGTGCGTGCGTTCATGTGTGCCTGCATGCGTATGTGAGTGCGTGCGTGCGTGCGTGACTGCGTGCATGTGTGTGCAAGGGGTTCCATGGGGCATGTGCTAATTCCTCGCATTCAGTCTATGTAAATGTCAGTTAGTTCCAGTTGCCACAATTTTCACTGCACATTTCGATGCGATCGTTAACGATGCGTTTTCCCAAATTTGACCTAGAAAAATTGCTCCCAGACACAGAAATTTTCCTCACAGATTGGGCCCTATCGCATGTGTTTTGACAGAAATTTTGCTCGAGGACACAGAAATATTAAATGTTTTTAATGATTTTTTTAGAATAAATCTAAAAAAGGTGAATCTCCAAATGTGTCCTGAGAATGCTTTCGGCCCGGTCGTCAAGCCATAGAGGAGAACCAGTCGGTAACAGCCGGACGAACAGATGGACGGACGGACGAACAGACCATTACGGAATTTTCCGTCCGTATATAAACTCGCCGCGCTCACGCGCGGCAAAAAAAAACAAACGTGTATGGCACAACTCTTAAAAAAAGCGTGCAGCGACGAGCACCACCAAAAGCACCAGAGAGCGGCCGTCGACCACTACTCAGTGAATGCAAACGAGTGTGTCCTGCGGCCTGTGGCGTGTTCTTTTGACGCGTGGATGGTGGACATAGGTGCTCGGCCCGGTTGCGATAATTGTACATGATGTCTATTGGTGCAGCCGAGGCGAACGCTCGGGATCGCGCGTGTCGACCATGGCGTTGGTGTTGAAAGTCGGCAAACGAGCAGTTTGATTTGTTGTTTCGTGTGCCTAGCGAACAAGTTGTAAACACTAGTTTCTAAGTTGCAGTGACTGCTAGCAAGAGAATTGAGGCTTCTAGCCGAACATCTTGACGAAGAGGTAGGTGGCCGGTCGACGGCGACGGGTGCCACGGAATCGTCCTCGTCATCTTCGATGGAGGGGTGGGGGGTGACACTCTGTTGTCGTCATCATTGTCGGTGTAGTCGTGCTTGCACTTGGTAAAAGGGGCCGACGCAGCGAAGCTTGGGGCGAGTAGAGGAGTCGGAAAAGGACGACGAGGAAGATGATATCATATCGACAATTTACAGTACGCGGGCAAAACACATTTGTTGAAAAACTAATGCCTAAGGGGCTAAGCCTAAGCAATGCCTAAAGTTCATAAAAAATGCGGTCTGATGAGGACGCAACTGTTTTTGAAAAAAGTCCAAAGTAACGAGATTGTACGGTGGAGACATAATACGATAAAGCATTTTTTTTTAATTTAAAGACAAACAATGCATAACATTGTATGTACCTATAGAGCTTGAATATGGCACAGTGATGTCACGTGCTTTGGACCTAGGCCTTTAGGAGGTGGAGCCACGAAGTCCGAGAGTTGAACAGAATTTGTTCCATCGGTGCCCGCTCAATACTGCGTCCATTACCTTAAACCACCCCAAGGTCTGTCATTGTACCAGTGGAACTCAAAAACCGCGGTCTGTAGAGCGATCTATAATGAAGTAAACAAACCTTGGATAGCTCAAGTGTCGGTCCCAGTACCATGGCCGCTCTTTTCCAAAAGGTGGACTGGATGAGCACGCACCATCGCTAGAAGCGATGCGGTGGCCACTGCCACAAGAGCAGCCGTCAAGTAGCCAATCTTGCTGGCCGCCAGTGCTCGCTTTTCGTCCCTCGCTTTTGAGTGGATAGCGTAGTGCACGAGTGTCCACAGAATGTGAACGAGCAGGATGCTGTTCGACGCCATGTACACGACCGATGAAGACCGGAGCAAATGTTCAAAGTTCCCAACATCGTCGGTCTCGGTCTCGGTCTCGGTCTTCGCATCGGTCTTGGCTGTTTAGCATGGGAAGACCGAGACCGAGACCGAGACCGAGACCGAGACCGATGGGAAGACCGTTAATTGTGAATCAGCCTTTAAGGGGAAACGCCCAAAAAATTCTGGAGGCTTTTTTCCAAAGTCTGCACTGGTGAACGTGAACAACAGCAGCAATGGAGCGTTTGCGAGCAGTGTGGTGCAGACAAACTACTGCACGTATATTTTTGGATATAATAGCATTCTACACCACTCATGTATGGCATGCAAACCACTTTTCACACTACAAACAATAGTAGAATATGTGCATGATATGCATGCCTTGCAGAAAGGTGGGCCTCTATCGATGCGTCTGATCGAGTATGGTCTATTTGGACATCCCATGCAGGATTGGATTAAACAGTGCAGCAAGTAACTGCATCTAACGACCTATCCTAAATGACCGATCTAACGACCATCTAATTGAATCGCAATGCAGGAATGGATTAAAAGTGCAGCAACTAACTGCATCTAACGACCTATCTATCCTAAGCGACCGATCTAACGACCATCTAACGAGTATTTGAATCGCAATGCAGGAATGGACTAAACAGTGCAGCAACTAACTGCACCTAACAACCTATCCTAAGCGACCAATCTAACGACCATCTAACGAGTATTTGAATCGCAATCCAGGAATGGATTAAGCAGTGCAATAACTACCTAACTTCATCTAACGACCTTTAGTCTGTGAATTACAGCAGTATGCACATTTTTTTTGAACTTTGAGACCAAAGTCTCAGGCGAGAGGGGGACCGCATGGGTCCTTGGTTACCTCTGCCTTCTACAAGACCGATGCGAACAGCGATCAGGGGGCACAGTTCTGGCGTGAGCCCCTTGTCCAAGGGGGTTACTGTTTTTTGGCAGTCTTGCCACACTGAGGATTGAACTCCGCACCTTGCGGTTTGGAAGCAACGCCTTAGCCGCCAACGCAAACAGCCGCCAAGATTAATAAACCTTTTCAAAGCAAATGATTGAGTTAGGCCTGCGTCTGTGCAGTTCGCCCTGCTGCCCCCGCCTTTGCTGACCACCGCTTGCAAGGGGGAGGTGGAGGGGGCGCGCGCTTCTGCCCTTGGATACCCTAGTGTTTCAGGCTGACATTATGTACTACCTTTCAAAAGTGAACGAGAGAGTCTGTCCGCACGCACGCACGCACATATGCACATAGGCACAGGCCACTACACACACCTGCTGCTTTTAAAAGTTTTTTTTGGAACACTGCATTCTGTTCTGCTCCTGTATGTCTGTATGTGCGTGCATGCGTTTGTGTTGTCGTCTTTGTCTTTGTGTTACGAAAAAACATTGTATTAAGGAAAAATTTGCAGGTGGCTGCAAAAAAAGGCGAATATGTGACGCTCTTGTGTTGAAGTCCAGTTTGAAAAGGAATGGTATTAAGTCATGCCTCGCTGATTTCTAGCCACTTTCGCATTGCAACTGATCAACTTCAGTTTGAACAAACCATGTATAAAATATAAACCAAATGCAGCAACCAGTCACATATTCGGCGTTTTTTGTGTGAGCCATCACACTCAGTCAGCCAAGCCAAAACTCTCTCTCAGGCGTTGTCATTGTCCATTACCATGGACCTCATACAGCCAGAGGTCTTGCCTAATCAATTGGTGCCCTGCTAAAATTTGTGACATGTGGGTTGTTGATGATGTACAGTTGGTGATGTGTAGGTGAGGCACACATACTTACTGCAAGCCATTCGCTTCTGGCCTTCCACCCAATGACGAACTGTTTGTACAATATTTGTGTAAGTGCCTCATTTGTGTAGCGCCCTAATGCGTGTGTGAGTGCTGCTTGCGTGCGTGCGTTCATGTGTGCCTGCATGCGTATGTGAGTGCGTGCGTGCGTGCGTGACTGCGTGCATGTGTGTGCAAGGGGTTCCATGGGGCATGTGCTAATTCCTCGCATTCAGTCTATGTAAATGTCAGTTAGTTCCAGTTGCCACAATTTTCACTGCACATTTCCATCCATAGCGAGTGAACACAAAAAACGCCGAATATGTGACTGGTTGCTGCATTTGGTTTATATTTTATACATGGTTTGTTCAAACTGAAGTTGATCAGTTGCAATGCGAAAGTGGCTAGAAATCAGCGAGGCATGCCTTAATACCATTCCTTTTCAAACTGGACTTCAACACAAGAGCGTCACATATTCGCCATTTTTTGCAGCCACCTGCAAATTTTTCCTTAATTTCACTTCAATCAATTTATTTGAAGAGTTATGCGCAATCAAAGCGATCTTCGCCTTTCATTGCTGTTTTAAGAGTTGCGCAACGCAGAAACTGAACCCTGAGTCGCCCTCGGTCTGCTCGGGAGAACTGCTGCTTTACCATTTCAAATATTCAATCATGATAAATTCGCTAAAGAGTGAAACATGAATTTGAAATTTTGAATTTTTAAAAACTGTTTTAGATACTGTCTTCTGCACATTTTTTGTGAACGGTACGCAATTTGCACCTCCGCTTTGATTGCTCGTAACTCTTTAAATATTGATCCGATTGGTGCAAAATCTTCTGTAAACAAAATCCCAAAGCATTATGCGTAAACGTTCCAAAGGGCGTCCTAATCAATTGCGTCTAGCAACAATTATTCAAGAAAGAAATCGTTTCGTTAAAAAAACCCCCTTTAGATGTAAATTTACTAGCCATTTTGAAACGATTTATTAGGCCTGTTTGTTCATTGTTCTATAAATGCGTGCATTGCGTGCATTAAAAAGTTTGGAAAAAAATCTCCGACAAAGTTTGAGCTTGGGTTGTTGAGTGACTGAGACTTCGGGACCAGCTTTGCCGCTTTATGTCCACGCTTTGGCAGTGGCCATTCTTTCTGGGGTACAGGGCTACTGGGGCTACCAACTAACAAGCTCGTTTCAAAAAGCACTTCACTTGAATTTGTTGCCTTTCATCGAAACTTCAGTGCTTCGGCAGGGATTGGACGGTGTTTGGCTTCCTGGATTTCTTTGGCGGTGCCGATTCCTTTAGAATCGGTAAAATCGCAGCACAAGCTTCAATGATACAACGCCCCGTTATTGTCTCCTTTGTTGCATTGAAAAATGCGATGTTGTTGCATTGCAGAATGCTAAACCACCTTGCTTTTTTTAGTCCAAAAATCTGCATTGCAGTTGCCGATGGAGGAGGCAGGAGGGAGGACCTCCAAGTCCGCGCGGAGTTACACAGGAATGCACTGATGCGCCCTAAAGGCATCCACGCTACACCCTCCCCGCCCTAATACAGGGCCAAATGAGTCAACGCTGCCTTTTGGCACACTGCCTGTGTAGCTTGGTACGTAGCCCCGTAGCAGAGGGGAGTGGGTGGCTGGGTGGCTGGACCGACGCGCGTACTGGCGAACGCACTAGTGCGTTCACAAGTACGCGGTGGAAAATAACGCAGACTTTTAGCTGCGTTATTTTTCGCAAAAATTGCGGAAAGACCCAGAAATTTTCCTCCTTGATTGGACACGTCCGAGTCCTATCCTTAACATTGCGTTTATCTAGATTTACACAGAAATTTTGCTCCCAGACACAGAAATTTTCCTCACATATTGCTCCGCAGAATTTGCGGAAAATAACGTGGCAGAAACTTTCAAAATTGACCCAAATGTTGCTCCCAGACCCAGAAATTTCGTCCCAGATTGGGACACTTCCTAGTCCTATCGTTAACGATGCGTTTTCCCAAATTTGACCTAGAAAAATTGCTCCCAGACACAGAAATTTTCCTCACAGATTGGGCCCTATCGCATGTGTTTTGACAGAAATTTTGCTCGAGGACACAGAAATATTAAATGTTTTTAATGATTTTTTTAGAATAAATCTAAAAAAGGTGAATCTCCAAATGTGTCCTGAGAATGCTTTCGGCCCGGTCGTCAAGCCATAGAGGAGAACCAGTCGGTAACAGCCGGACGAACAGATGGACGGACGGACGAACAGACCATTACGGAATTTTCCGTCCGTATATAAACTCGCCGCGCTCACGCGCGGCAAAAAAAAACAAACGTGTATGGCACAACTCTTAAAAAAAGCGTGCAGCGACGAGCACCACCAAAAGCACCAGAGAGCGGCCGTCGACCACTACTCAGTGAATGCAAACGAGTGTGTCCTGCGGCCTGTGGCGTGTTCTTTTGACGCGTGGATGGTGGACATAGGTGCTCGGCCCGGTTGCGATAATTGTACATGATGTCTATTGGTGCAGCCGAGGCGAACGCTCGGGATCGCGCGTGTCGACCATGGCGTTGGTGTTGAAAGTCGGCAAACGAGCAGTTTGATTTGTTGTTTCGTGTGCCTAGCGAACAAGTTGTAAACACTAGTTTCTAAGTTGCAGTGACTGCTAGCAAGAGAATTGAGGCTTCTAGCCGAACATCTTGACGAAGAGGTAGGTGGCCGGTCGACGGCGACGGGTGCCACGGAATCGTCCTCGTCATCTTCGATGGAGGGGTGGGGGGTGACACTCTGTTGTCGTCATCATTGTCGGTGTAGTCGTGCTTGCACTTGGTAAAAGGGGCCGACGCAGCGAAGCTTGGGGCGAGTAGAGGAGTCGGAAAAGGACGACGAGGAAGATGATATCATATCGACAATTTACAGTACGCGGGCAAAACACATTTGTTGAAAAACTAATGCCTAAGGGGCTAAGCCTAAGCAATGCCTAAAGTTCATAAAAAATGCGGTCTGATGAGGACGCAACTGTTTTTGAAAAAAGTCCAAAGTAACGAGATTGTACGGTGGAGACATAATACGATAAAGCATTTTTTTTTAATTTAAAGACAAACAATGCATAACATTGTATGTACCTATAGAGCTTGAATATGGCACAGTGATGTCACGTGCTTTGGACCTAGGCCTTTAGGAGGTGGAGCCACGAAGTCCGAGAGTTGAACAGAATTTGTTCCATCGGTGCCCGCTCAATACTGCGTCCATTACTTTAAACCACCCCAAGGTCTGTCATTGTACAGGAGCTGCAGCCCATCCGCGCCACCCACAACGACCGTCAGGGCGGCGCCGCCAGCAGCTGAGAACGCCATGCGATTGACATGCTCCTGCTCGATCTCAGGTGTAGTGTAGGGCACACGGAATCTCACCAACTGCTGATCTCTTCTAGTGAATGTGTGTCACCCAACGTGTAAATATCTCGAGTGCGTGCGCTCAGTCACAGACGCTATTTTTTCCATGGGCCCTACACATCGCAGTTGGTGTTGAACAGCAAGTTTTGGCGAGCTTGCTCTCCGCTCCTCCAGCACCACTCAACCAGAGCTCACCGATTCTCTGAAAACAAATCCAAGCTCCGACTGAACTCTGAGCTCCGACTGACAGACCACACGATACATTGAAAACATACCTGTAACTTGGGGGGGGGGTTGGGGTCCAGCACTATTTTTCCAACCCCCAGCCAACTCCCCCCCCACCCCCCAGTATTTTCCCAAGGGATTTTCACTCTGTCTAAAACGATAAAAGTGAGTAAATGTTGGCGTTTTTCAGTGCCTTTCAGTGTTATATATGACCATAAAACAGCTAAATAACACCGTTTAGAGCCTATTTATACCCATTCTTGACCAAAAAGTATAAGTATAAGTCAAAAAATGGCCAGCTCCCCCCACTTTTTGCTCCAGAGACTCCCCCCCCCCAAAAAAAACCGACCGGCTACCCCCTCCCCACTCTTCCAGACCCGGTTACAGGTATGATTGAAAACGATGAAGCATAAAAGTGAGAAAATTGCGTCACAGCGTCTAAATGGGCACTTTTAGTGAAAAGGGACAAAACGAAAGGCTCTAAATAGCGTTATTTAGCTGCTGTGGTGGTCATCATGTAACACCTAAAAAGTACTGAAAACACCAACAATAGTAGTTAGCCAGTCACTTTTATCGTTTGGTTGGACAGGCCATTATTGTAGAGTTTAGAAAAGTTCTGTGGGGGGGGGTGTGGGTTGGGGGTTGTGGGTGGTTGGTCGGTGGACAATTTTTTATTATTTTAATTCTAGGATTTTTCATCAATAAACCCAGCCCTTCGTTTTTGTGCAAACTGCAAAATAGCTTCTGCATGGGTGAAAAAAAGGCTGGTGAAACTGCAGGGCGCATCGAATCTTCCCCACCCTCCCGATTGTACCTGTACGCAAGTGGGCCAATGCCGAGATCGAAATGGGATGTATGGACAGACCTCGGAGGGGCAGAGCAGAGAGTCAGAGCAGAGAGACGCCCCCTCTTACCGTGCTCGCCGTGTAGCTTGGCTTGAGCTTGAGCTGGGCGGCGACGAGCTCGTTGTTCTCGAGCATGTAGCCATGAATGAGACCGGGCAGCTGCAGGTGGCGGGCGAGGAGGCGGTCGACGCGGCCAGGCCGACGCGCGTCCATGGCGTGGCCGCACGACCAAAAGCGGTAGCGCGCCGTCGTATCTCACTTTGTGGCCATCCTTCACCAACTGAGCCGTCACTTGCTTGAGTGACAAGCGCCGCTTCCTCAATTCAACGATTCTCAGGCGAACGAATCGCGAAAAATACACACCAGAGTGCATTTTCGCAAAGAAAACCTAAAAAAAGACGGTTCTAAGCCGCCCAAGGTTGAAAGAGCGGCATGGAGAACCGCAAACCCGCCCCTAGAAGCACAATTCCTCACAAAGCACGCACACCAACACACAACCGCCATATCAAACTTTCTTTTGAACGCGTTCTAAACGCGTTGCCAATAGGGCCGCTGCCCAACATGGCCGCCGCCGAGGCATGGAGGCGGCTGCCGGCTGGCTGTGGGCGGGCTGACGCAACGGTGAAGGGCCCACGCTAAAGGCCTATAGACCCTTCAGCACGCACACGCTATACGCTGGGCCGAGGGAGCGCGCGCGCGCTCGTCCGCTACCTCCCTCCTTGGGGAGGGAGGTCGGAGAGCGGCCGCGGAGCCGCCTTCCCAGCGCTGGCCTGCCTGCACTCCATGCTTTGCACGCGTACATGTTGTACCTGTGTTGAAGAAGCACATGGAGACGAACCAGGCCAACGCCACGATGCTGCGCGTCGTCTACCACCCGTCGGTGCCTGCGCGCTTCGACGGATGGAAAGTGTCATCGACCTCATTAACAATGTCTGGGAAGTGTCCTCGACCAAGGCAGAACTCGTGGCACGCACGCCTGAACAGTAAAACCCTCCTAAGTAAAAACCCGCCTAAGTGATCTAAGTAAGGAAAAACCTCGTAAGTAAAAATTTTTGTCCGTAAACTTTTCGAAAACAACAATACGCTTTACGGTGCAGCATGCGGCCCGAGATGCACCATTTGTCGCAATTTCAAATCTTGCGACACGCTGTTCGCGGAGTCCGTCCCTTTTCTGCGGGGGCGGATAGGGGCGGGCCGAATGCTGATAGGCTCTGCAGTAGCAGAAGCGGCTGTCAGCTCGGCGCCGCCATAAACGGCCCTGGAGTAATCATACCAACTACACATACATTAGTACCCATGCAAGTTTTTCGACGGTGTACGAATCTAATCTCAAAACTCTAGCGACGATTACGCCCCCAGCACACACGGGCGCAAAGGAGACGCCCACCGCGGACACAGCCGCGTACATGGGGAGGATTTCGTTTCCCACGCATGCGGCGCTAATGGAGAGAGTCCGGCGAATGGACTGCGCGGAGGAGGGCTGCGGAGAGCGTTCGTGCAGAGACTAGGACAACGGTATGTCAGCTGTGCACATGCAAATAAGACGTTCGATTTAGAACACATCTTTAGGTTTCTGCAAACAAGGCCTGCGAAGCCTTCAGCTCTTCCAAATGGAGCGGCACAAAGTCCGCAGTGCTCAAAGCAAAAGAAGGTACATATACCGTACCTATCGACGCGTTTAGCAAGTCTCGCTTGCTCCACGCGCTTGGGCGGACAACAGCACACAGTGTACACAAAAGCGTACACCGCTAAAAGCCGCGTATAAAGCACCCTGTGTGGCGTGTCTTTTCAGCTGGGCGAATTCGGCCCTTTACGCGGGGAGGGCCCTCGTGCAAAATGAGTGGGATCGGAAAATCCCGCGGACGTACTGGGATAAGCAGCTCGCCAACGCCGCGACCGCGAAACAGTCGGCGGCCTGCACGTCTGCTGGTTCCCAGTGCCCCCTGCCGTAGGCCGACTCTAGTGCCCTTCGGACTGACAGTACCGTAGAGTATTACTGGCATAAGACACGTGCGAATCGATGTGCTAAGTGCGTGTGCAGCATGCAAAATTAGAGCTGCTGCTGCACGTGTGTGCGAAGTCTAACGCGATCGATAGACCAACCATGATCCCATTTGTCACGCCTGGGCTTTCTTGAGGAAATGGAAGCCATTCTGTTGACGCGCTCCTGGAGGTCAAAAAACTTGTTCACGGCTTGTCTGATGCTCCTGACGCAATGTGATATTTGCTTGCAAGTGCGATATTTGTCAGCACCTGTTATATTCGTCTGCAAAATGGGAGACGTGGAAAGAACGCGTGCGTGCAGAACGTGCACGGCAGAAATGAGTCAAGGGAGTCTGCACAAGTGTCCCAATCCCGAATCTCGAACGAACACGAATCACGAAACCAAAACGAATTGGTAATCTAAAACGACGATTTCGCCCAGCATGTGCAACGTGCGCGCGCGACCTCGATTCATCAATCGTCATACATCCATTCGTAAATATGCACTATTTTATTTGTGCACAAACAAACGCAATGGCTACAAGTGGTGACCTAGAGAAGCTGCGCGAACAAGTGCAAATGCTTGAGAGAGCGAACGGTCAGTTGGAGTGGGAAAGCCGACAGCAGCAAGAAGAACGAGCTACGCTGGAAGCACAATCCAGATCAGCAACGCAACAGCAAGTGGAGCAGTTCAAGGAACTCGAGAAGACGATACTGACGACGACGCATCAGAAAGCAGACCGTTCCTCAAGAGACAGACTGGAGAGCACAACGACAAGAGGACCTTCATACTTCACAGAGTTTATTGAGCGATTGTGACAAGCTTATCGACGATTATGATCACGACAGACAGGCGGGACGAAAGGCACGGGCGCCTGAACACACACGAACGCCACCACGCACACGACGAGAAAGAACATGTGGGGGGGGGGGGTATAAACGCTGGCACTGGCACTGGCACTGGCACTTTTTGGAGTATAAACGCTGGCACTACTGGCACTGGCACAAAGTTTGCTGCGTACAAATGTACAGTAGTTTTACAGGTCCCAGCAGTGCCTTCTCTGTGTGCCCTTACATACACGCGTACTCACTCAACTGTACTGTGGTTTTAGCGCTATTAGGCATGCGTTTGTGCTAGTGCCAGCGTTTATCCCATTTGTTCACTCAAACTGTGCGTGGGTTCTGGGGTGACCCAACACTGCAGCGTACCACTGGGTTGCTTTCCAAGACTAATACTTGCGAGAACGCACTGCATAGGAGAACGACACTGTAACGGCGTATCATGGTCATGGCGCATCGCGATTGTAAGTAGAAGCAAGTAAAGCAGACGTTTAACGAGTGCGCGTTCGAATGCGCGCTGCATCATAGATCACGCATGTCAAAAACAAAGCTGCGTAAAGTAGAAACGCCAAGCCACCGTATGCTCCAACACGTAGCAGAATCGAATGCCACCAATCTTCTTGGTCAGATTTTTTTGTTGTTGCAATGTTGTCAAAGTAGTGTAACTTTTGCAACGCTTTGTGGTACTCTTCACTTTCCTCGGTTCGAAGTACGGCTTCTTTATGTTTGAGCGATTCCATTCGGTCTCGTGCTTCTTTTGAAACGACAATCTTTGAAACGTTTACTTGAATTTCAGTAATTTGCTGAGGAAGCTGGACTTCTTGACCATAAAGTCGTTTGCCTGCTATGTCAACAAAATCGTTGGCTGCAATGTGCAGTGTGAATATCCTGTGCTTGACCTTTTTTTGTACTTGTACCGATTTCTGAAATAATTCAGTAATAGAACTTTTTTAATACCTAGAAGGTTATTCCATAATAAATTCCCAATGAGCGCTCGGGGCGCTATTTTACTTGTTGTGGTTGGGGGGGGGGGGTGGGTGATGGGCTTGTTTTGATTTAATGCTGAGCAAACACAACTTGAGTTCAACTAAGAAGTTTGCTGTTTGGTCGGCAAATCACCTTCTGCAGTGGTTAAACTGATGATACATGGCTGTACATGCCAGATTAGGACCCATACTTCTACAACTCACAAAAGAAGGAGTACAAACAAACATACCTAGGTAGATATACAACTCACGTGTTTGAATATGCTCATATGTGTAGTTGTCATTGTCTGAGCCGTTGTTGAGATCAGGTGTGTTCCTTTAATAATCTGGAATTGCAAGAAGTGGTCCTCGACTTTTTGGACATTCCATTGGCATCCTTTCCCAATAGGCAACTTGCACTTCACGTCGTCCGGCGCATGAGTGTAGCACGATCTCAGCTGTCCCATCACTCTGCAGTCTCTTTCCTTGACATACAATACTTGGTTCAAACTTGTCGCCCACATTGGAAAGATCATGAAGCTGGGGAGCTGTGGTTTGGCATAATAGCGCCCACTTTCGTCAAATGAACCTGGATGGTGCAGTGCTCCATAGATGCCCAAGTCGTGCTTCTCAGCAAGAGGCAGGCAGATACGAACGTTCAGAGATTGTTTTGTCGGGTTGACAGACAAAACAGTGGCTTTGGCAAGTAGGTAAGCAAAGTCAATGTCATCGGAGTAAATCAGTGCTCGATATTTTTCTCCAAAGTATGCGTGCAGGGTTAAGTTTAATGTTTCTTGTGACAGCAGGGGCACTGATAGAGTGTTTAACTGTACCGCTTGCTGAATGGCCACGTCAATTGTTCTGACCTGAAACAGTTGCTTATCGGTAGTACCTATAGCACACTATGCAATATGTAGTAGTAAATTGCATAAAAACCTGCGAAGTGATCCACTGAATTGCATATGCTTCTTCTCGGAGGGCTTTCGCCGAGCTTTCGAAGAGTTCTTCCATGATCTCGAGACTGATATTGACTCGTTTGTCCAATTTATCAATAGGTCCCAGAACGTCATCCATTGTAGATCGCAGCATGAATACTTTCTCTTCAATGTCCCTGTCCAGGTTCCTGCCTTCAAATCCTCCACCCAGTATTTGTCCAGCAGAGTATGGCGAGTAGTAGACAATATTTGTCAATGTCCTCCAAAAACCGGCAGATCTTTTTCGTCGCAGAGAGTTGGTTAGGAAGTTTGTGCTTTTTTCTGCTGCAGTGGTTCTTTGAACCAGTTTTTTCTCCTAAAAAATATATGCGCTTGTGTCGCTGAACGGAGTGTATTGGCTACAATGTATTGACGGCTAGTAACAAAACGTTACAGTACCCATAAAGAATTGGCTCACATCTTTGACTGCTTTTGTCCACTTTGCAAATGATTCAGACGTCGTGCGGTTGACAAGGTGTTGGAGTCGCTTCCGAATATCTTCTGTTTGTGATGTTGTCAAGTTTTGACTTCCCAGTAGGTTCAAGTCAAACTTGTAGTTAATCCTTCGGCCAAAACAGGCCTCATTGTGGCTTCGATAGGTGTTGAATACAAGGCTCAATTCTTCAAAAATCAAGTGCTGTTTTTCCAATTCCAGCGCAATTGAAGGCGCAAGGCCATCCTTGAGAACACTCTTCTCTTCTTGAAAGGCAACGTTGTCAGATTTGAAATACGAATTGCTGCCACTTGCCAGCAAAACGAAGCTTGCCAACAAAGTGTAAGCCATCGCCGTGTCAAGCATCGTGCACACTAAAGCACGTCTGTTCGCGAGCTCGCAAGAGCATGCAAGCGGACAGAAGTTGGGGCGCGCTGCTGCAAACCAACAGTGTGCACCGCAGATGTGGGGAGTCAAGTGTGATGCAAGCCTCCTGCGTTCGTTCGTGCGCCAATGGACAGCTGCAGGTTGCGGAGACGAATACCGCGTGTGCTGAGCCTGCACGCACACGTCTACTGCTGAGCCTGCAAGCCTACAAGCTTAGTTTCACGCGTTCAGCTTTAGTTTGAAGGCTGGACAACTGAACATGTTTCAGCGAAGCAGAAGACGGATTGTAGATGCGTTTCAAAAAAGCGCTAAGCGCCTCGCCCTTATGCCAAGGCGACGAGCTCCATCCAGACAGTCGTCCAGCAGTTCTTCGGAAGAAACGCAATCTTCAAACGACCAACAACGGTCTGGAAATTCGGACTTTGGTTCTACCCACTCGGAGGATTCAGCTGCATCCCAGAAACAGTATGCTTGCTCTAAAAAGATTTCAAGCAGCTGCCAACCGTTTGATACAACGGCAGACAACTACACTGCTGATGAGGTTCTAGCAATTTTGTCAGAACCTGGTGAAAGATTTATTAACAAAACTCCGCCGGTCACACCAGCTGGAGGAGAGGCTTTTCTGTTTGCGACACCGGGTACACCAAACAAGACTGCAGCTACAATGCGAAGTACGAACCATTCGCTCTACCGTAACCACACTAAAATCCGTTACTAAAAGCCACCACCATAACCTCCACCCACCGTCTTATCATTAGCCTGTCTTATTCTGCACGGTCTTAAGTGTCTCATAATTCGCCCATAGACGTAATTCAGTGTCTGCATGTGTGCGTGCGTGCGTGCGTGCGTGCGTGCGTGCGTGCGTGCGTGCGTGCGTGCGTGCGTGCGTGCGTGCGTGCGTGCGTGCGTGCGTGCGTGCGTGCGTGACCTCAAAACTCACTTTAGAAGATATGAGATGTGACCAGCACAGATGGTGTCAAAAGAAAACGTATGTGTTCAAAAATGGGATAAAACGCTTGTCGTGTTGGATTGATGTGCCTGGTGCTCCACGCCAGTCAGGAGACCCACGCTTCAAACGCTACGATTACTACAACACTAGTGATGAACGCTACTTTCTTGTTGTCTATGAAGGCGACTCTACCTTGAGCAAGCCGTTTGCACACAGAAATGCCACAACTGAAAAAGGAAGAACCAAGGTGTTTGCAACGTCCAAATCAACTGTAAAGGAAGAAATCCTAGCTGAAAGTGAACGTGAGTCACCGTAAAACCTGCGATATGCGTCCCTTCCTGACATGCCCCCCCTTCCCCTATCAGGTTCTGCGCACCTCCCAGAGGCCCCCCGAAATCTTTTGCCCCCACCCTCCCACCCTGTGTCCTGCATTATTGAGGGCAACTCTAGGATATGCATTGTACAATACATAAGTACCGTAAATACCCCAACTGAACGACCTGGACGTTCACTTATCAACCCATCCCCTACCCCTGGCCCTACCCGGGCCGTTCATTGGAGGGGCGGGGGGGGGGGAGTGTTCCTTGGAGAATTTACGATACATTGTTTGCGTACATTGCTCTGTGTGCATTTTACATTTTAGTGAATAAACCGCAAAATATTTACTTTAAATTGAAGTCTGCGCACCAAAAGGATGACGACGCGCGAGTCGCTGAAGCTCGAAATATTCGCCAGATAACGAATTATCGATCGAAAAAGTTTGCTGAGCAGCGACTTTCCCAAGTAATACGCGTTGCGGTTACTCACGGTAGATTAAGCGACCTCACCTGTATTAGCGTTTAGGATGAAATTTATAATTTGGTGCAAATGGCGCACGAATTGAAAATGCCTCAGCCTGGACTGGTAACAAACGAGAAAGGCGCGGAATCTGATTTTGTCTGGGACATTCGCATCTACCGGTGAGCTACATTTTTTGCTGATGAGAAGAACCTGGCCAGAAGCACCATGAGAAGGTAAAGATGCTTGCAGAGACGTGCGGATCATCTGCTCTTGTCCATTATTGCTAGAGCACTTGAAGATAGTGTGCGATCTCTCATCTCGACCTGTGGTTCTACATTATGACACAACATTTAACATGGGCGATTACTGGGTGTCCACATTGCTGTTTCGTGATCCACTCATGGATGGGGACCCAGTTCTACCATTCGCATACATGCTCCACACAAGCAAAAAGCAGAGTGAACACCGGTTCTTTTTTAAACATCTGGTGAGACTGTTATGACACACATATACATACGTATACATTTATATACATACATACATACACATATACATACGTACCTAGATATACATACATACGTGACGTGTTGCTGCGTTTGGTTCTTCTTTTTTGCAGCCACCTGCAAAATTTTGCTTAATAGGTACAATCACCATACATGTATCCGCCACTAGTGCATGTCGTTTGATCGTTTTAGATTGAACGCAGCCCTATTTTTAAACAAAAACAAACAGTTCTCGTGACAGACCGAGAATTTAAATCAATAAAGGATATCCTTCCAAACAATGTGCATCTTTTTTGCTGGAATCATTTAAAAAGGGACGTTCGGCAGTGGAATCGACTGCACAAAGTAATCGATGAGCAGGGAGTAAAAAAAGCTCATGCCATTCTCGAGTCCCTGCTACAACAGGAGAATCAGAATGACTTTGAAAAAGCATGGGAAATGTGCAAAAAACAAGAAACTGTGTTTAGAGCCAATGAGAAGCTCACACAGTACTTTGAGGTGAGCAACCGTCCATTACTGCAATGCACATACATGTAGGCATACATAATGCTAAATCGGTGTGCTTAAAAAAGTAGCTGCTTGCAGAACTGCATCTTGCCTGACGCAAAGGAGCACAGCACATGTTGGGTTCTACGAGCAGCTGGAATTGCAAGCCCACAGCTTGGCATCACAAACAACGCAGCAGAGTCGGCCAATTCAATTCTCCATGGTTTACAAAAGTGGCACGACACACCAATAGACGCTGCAGTGGCTACATTGTACTACCTATCGTACTACTACTACAGAGAAGTACAGTATGCGTTCCATCAAAGGGGCCAGTTTGCGCTCAAGCCAATGTTCTCGCACTACAAGCGCCCACCGGACTGTGCACCAGTTTTACCTCAAGTCATTGAAAAGAGCGACATTGTCAACAAACTACGGCAGCAAGAAGACGAATTTCAAGAACAAAAACACAACAAATGCCTTGAATATGGAAAAACAGAAGACAAAAACCTGTTTAAAGCTTTGGGACAGCGGTTGACGAGCGAACAGAAAGTTACATACGTGAGTGATCAGAAAGCATTCATCGTCACTGGCGCCAATGGAAAGGCTTATGCTGTTCGGCTAAAACAGAAAGGTGGTGACCAGTGCCAGTGTCCTGCTGTAAAGACTTGCTCACACGTTTTTGCGTGTTACGAGTATATGGGTTGGGAGTGCAAAACGAAAGGTTCGGCGAACAGCGGCGCAGCGCTGAAGCGAGCAAGGCGCGCTAAAGGCATCAAACAGCGAGGGCACAAATCCGGCCCAGATCACAAAGACCAGAACCAGACACATACAGACGACAACAAGGGCGGAAGTGATGAAGAGTTCATGGAAACAGAAACGAACATGTTGAACATATCTCAAGGCATAGAGATGATATGAAATTGGTGGGGGGGGGGGACACGCACGCACGCACGCACGCACTCACGCACGCACGAACGCACGCACGAACGCACGCACGCACGCACGCACGCACGCACGCACGCACGCACGCACGCACGCACGCACGCACGCACGCACGCACGCACGCACGCACGCACGCACGCACGCACGCACGCACGCACGCACGCACGCACCCCTTATCATCTCTAGTTCCCCCAATCCAAGATGTTCATTGCGGCTCAGACGACGATGCACAAGCGAATGTGAACACCGTTATAAATGCGAACCAGCAGTCACACCAACAAAATTGGAGACGACACAACAAAGAATTTGATGAGCAAAGCGAGCACCAGGGACGGTATTGTAATGATGATCTTCTATGTGGGTATGTTGTGTAAAGTAAATTTGAAGAGTCCATTGAGTAAGCACAATATGCATGGCAATACCTCCCAAAGGTCGACTGGCCTGCTGTACTTCAAAATCTTGCTGCATATTTTGAACACCTAA
Source organism: Paralinhomoeus sp. GSCO2_6 (assembly GCA_030248085.1). Classification (NCBI taxonomy): domain Eukaryota; kingdom Metazoa; phylum Nematoda; class Chromadorea; order Monhysterida; family Linhomoeidae; genus Paralinhomoeus; species Paralinhomoeus sp. GSCO2_6. Next base: position 131,912 of record JASAMY010003183.1, read on the forward strand.
AGGTGACATTTTTTAGTACAATGTATAGCCAAGTACATTGTAATACTACAGTGATAGACGATAGTAGTGCTATCAGCCATACAGTGTATATCACTTTAATTACGAAGTACATACATTACGTCAGTACAAAATTTTAGCTGACACTGTACTCACCAACCGTTGCATCACCACTGCGAAGCCTGGTCTCCCCAGGAGAGACAGCTGTCTTTTCAACAACTTCTGGTCAACTGGCGATTCTAACATGGAAGTCAATCCGAAAAGAGCAAAGGGCTCACATATACTCTGCCTACACTGATTTGGATACAAAAGAACTGCATTTTCATGGCGCAACAGCGGCTAACCCAGCCAAATCAAACGGTCGGTATAACCTCATACCAATTTATCAACCTGGCAATCCTGAAGCTGCGACAGCCGTGGCATTGCTTACGCTTCTCAAAGGAATGGAGCCGGGATGCGTCATATTTGAGGTTTTAAACTGCTGTAAACTACAAGTATATATGCCGTACAATGTTTGTAGCATTTGATCGCTCACTTTCCATATTTAAGGAAGAAGAACTTGTGAAACTGGCTGCTGAAATGGAGACAACCATGCCAGTGCTGAAGTACACCCAGGTAGAGCCAAAGTACTGCATGGAACGAAAGAGACCAAAGCTGCACTGCCATTGCAAGAAGCCATGGATAGATGGCACAACTGCGGCCCGCCTCGGCATTGATCCACTGGTGGAGTGTTCAAAGTGTCTTGAATGGGTTCACAGCAAGTGCGAACCACTGCAAATAGCTCCTGAATACATAAACACAAGCTTACACTGGAGCTGCAGTTCCTGCATTGCATTCCCTGAAATTAGATGGAAAGATGGCGACGCCACAAACACATGTCCAGTCGACAATTTTGTCGCAATCCTCGCTGCAACTGTGAAAGAGTGGCCTTCCCTGTTGAAGCGCATTGGCAGCAGCGACTTTGAAAATACCATTCGGTTTTCTCTGAACTGCGTATTAAAAAACGATTGCGTTCAAGCCAAACAAATTGTGGTCGACAAGATAAAAGATGAGCAGTCAGTGCTGGGCGAAGGAGAGAATACTGACCTGTTCGGTAATCAATATGAAAGATTTCTGCGGTTCATTAACCGCACATACTGGAGCACGGTTATCCTCCAATGCAGCGCTCCACGTTGTCCTACTGCATCGCAGTCCCGAAAGTTAATGGGATACAGCTTGTCAGCTTCAGACGACCTTACTTCCTCAGAAGCCGTCACGGGAGCGTTGTCTCAACAGGCGGCTTACTGTGGCCTGCAGTTTCCAACATGGGGACAGCCAGGTGGCTTCAAACCTGGCACCGAGGATCCCGTAAAAATTATGCCGAGTACTGAAGTGGACCTGGTGTCTGACTCTGAAACCGACCAGACAACAACAGGCGCATCCAGAACAGTTCTAAAGTGCTATTGCAATGGTATGCAATGCACATTGGGCAAATGTTCATACACGATCCATTACGTTAGATTATAACTTTAAAAACTATTGCAGGAAGCTTGACCTTCAAAAGCTTCAAATTCGACGGCTTGCCATGGCTAATACCAATAGACGTTCAAAACATTGGCTCCCTCCAGCGCGCTATCGACTTGCCGGAAAAACTTGAAATTGGTGGTCTACGGTTTCACTACAGAGGTCTCACACTCCATAGGTAAAATGCACTACGTGTCATACTGTAGCTGCAGAGAGGCTTCTCCCTGTCAACGCCCACCACGCGTCCTTCAAACGTTTTCTGAAGGCCTTTTAATTGAAACACCGAACAGCGCCTTTGGGACCGAGAGGGCCCACCCCCCCCCCCCCGCCTCCACCGCAATGCAAACCGCAATGCAACAAAATGCAATGCAAACCATTTCCGTTTCCTTTAGCAACGTGCACTTCAAGGCTTTGCTAAAGTGGCAAGGAAAGTGGCAAGTGTACGATGGAATGAGATCAAGCCAGCTGATCCAGCCATTCCATTCTCTAGGCCAACTAAAGACTGAGTCACCATCCTATGCCGTCTATGTCAGACTCTAATTTTCCTGTGTGCAATCGTGCGGTTATATTTCCACTTAGATTTCAATTCGTGCCTCAACTTTGTGACGATCGCGACGCGCATATATGCAGTGCGTTCTCGCAAGTATTAGTCTTGGAAAGCAACCCAGTGGTACGCTGCAGTGTTGGGTCACCCCAGAACCCACGCACAGTTTGAGTGAACAAATGGGATAAACGCTGGCACTAGCACAAACGCATGCCTAATAGCGCTAAAACCACAGTACAGTTGAGTGAGTACGCGTGTATGTAAGGGCACACAGAGAAGGCACTGCTGGGACCTGTAAAACTACTGTACATTTGTACGCAGCAAACTTTGTGCCAGTGCCAGTAGTGCCAGCGTTTATACCCCAAAAAGTGCCAGTGCCAGTGCCAGTGCCAGCGTTTATACCCCAGTGCCAGTGCCAGTGCCAGTGCCAGTGCCAGCGTTTATACCCCCCCAACATGTGGGGGGAAGGGGGCGGGGCGGCGACAGCAGGCACGGAGAGACACGGACGGACACGACGCAACTCCTACAACTGTATACATCCAGATTTTGCCTAGTGGTCAGGCTTGACCGTACCGCCAGTTTTTGCAGATAGGTATGTACATCCGTCTCGGCTGCGCTGCGGTAGATGGCGGGCGCTCAGGCGGCGATGGGGGCAGCGGCTGCGGCGACGGCGGTCCTTAAAAACGTGTCGCTTGGTGCGACAACTAAAAACCAACACGACAGCGCGCATTCTCGTGCCTACCTTTTGGATGCTGGGGGCTTGACGCCCATCGCGAGCAGTTGAGATCCCGTTGTGTAGGGGCCCTCACGGAGCAGGCGCAGGAACGCGCCTTCGCGCGATTGCGCCTGGCCCGTGTCGCGCCCCACCGCCTGTGGACCAACAAGCAACTCATTTCGCGCCTGTTAAACAGGACACGCACGAAGACGACCATACCTGGCCTTGAGCGCAGAGCCTCTCGGCCTCCTTGCAGACCTCGACCACCCAAAGGTATATGTAGCCGAGGACGTTGATTGCCCGCCTGCAAGTGCGCCAAGCGCAACGCTATACAGTAAGAAGAGTCTGGAAACTGTTTCGCTTACCGCAAGACCCGCACGAGGTCGCCCGTTTAGCGGCTCCCCCAGTTGCATTGCGAGGTGAACCGCTTCCTGGTTCATCTTCAGCTGTTCTTGTGAAAATTTGTGAAAAAGTGTCTGAACTGAGACGGGTGCACATACTACATATATACATATAGGTATATGTATATCTATATTACTAAAGCACAATGTTTGTCTGTCTGTGTGTGTGTGTGTGTGTCTGCAACGCAGCCCAGAGAGTTGTGCTGGATGGATTGAGCTGAAATTTTGCATGAAGCTGCCTTGGCACATTTCACCGTCAAAATAAGAGTGGCACTTCTGAAACTACCGTAATCCGTGAGTTATGCAAACTCCAACTCCAACTCCAACTCTAGCCGCTCCAACTCAGGACTCCTGCTTGCAAAGTTCTCCAAAGTGGTTCAACATCAATTTGTCTCATGAAATAAAATAATGTTGAGAATACTCATTTGTACAATGATGAAGCTCAGGACTCCTGCTTGCAAAGTGCTCCAAAGTGGTTCAATATTAATATTTTCATGTACTCTGTGATGACTCATCATCAAAACAATGTGTCATAAAATCATGCTGCAAATGCTCAGTTGAGAAGCAACAATGACGAATCTGTAAAGTGCTGCAGCAAAAGCCAAAGGAAGTCAACCAATGCAACCAATGCACTTCTGCAATACAGGAAAACAGTTTACCTTTTATTTGTTGTAACGCTTTATTAATGCGTCATTACATCTCCAGTCATTACATTCGATAGTAAAAATTTGGCACTATACCATCTTTAGCAGACACCATAAATCCCATATTTAGTGGCGGCAGGCTAATTGTTTTACTAAGCCCTTCAGAGCCAGCTAATAATAATTGGTTTTTTTGTAATCTGCATGGTTGCTCACATATGTTCATGCATCGTGATCTGCAGGCGCAGCGCTGCAGCTTTCCGATCGGCTTGTGCATGCGCCGCCCACTGCGCGGTAGGCTGCTATAAATAACTGAACCGCTCAACATTTGAGCGCCATTGCAAAACTAAATAATACATTTCTTTTGAAGCTCCTTGACCGCTCTGTAGAACTCGTCAAAATTTGTGAATGGCCTCTCTTCCTCTTTGAGCGACTTGCCAAAGTGGCGCTCTCATCCTGCCTGCTTGTGCAAGGCCTTTGGACCTGGTCTAATCTAGGATCTCGGTCCGACGCTTCCGATTCCATTCCAGCGCGCCGTGGGCGGGCGGTTTTCGACGGGCTTGGGCTTTTGTCTTCCTTACGTCGTCTTTTTTGGCAAAACACAATTGTTGCGTCCGCGTCCGCTGCGTCCGAAACCTAAGCGAAGCCTAAGCCCAAGCCTAAGCCTAAGCAAAGCATAAGCCTAAGCCAAATCAAAGCCTAAGCAAAAGCCTAAGCAAAGTCTGGACTAAGCCTAAGCAAAGTATAAAATTCAGAAAGTTTTTATCGGACGCAGCAGGGGACGCGGACGCATAAATTGTTTTCAGCCGTTTTCTCTTTCGGGGAAATCCAAGTTCATTGGGTCATTGGACCGGGCGAAACGCACCACAATATTTCATTTATTACGTTTAAGGCGTCGACGATCAGTGCTCAATGCCAAGAAAAACTGAAACAACGCACCACTAAAACGCTGACACGTACACGCGCATGCGTGCGTGCGCCCACTCGCGAGTCCGTGCGTGCGTGCGTGCGTGCTGCGTGCGTGCGTGCGTGCGTGCGTGCGCGTGCGTGCATGTGCGTGCGTGCGCGTGTCCATGTCCATGTGCGTGCGTGCGCGCGCGCGCGTGCGTGCGTGCGTGCGTGCATGTGCGTGTAATACAAGTTTTTATAGCGTTAACACCTTTAAAACAAAGTAAAAAGTTTGAAGTTTTTATAGCATAAACACGTGTAAAACAAAAAAGTTATAAACAAAAAAGTTACAAGTATTTTTATGGCAGAGGTTTGATCCCAGGACCTCCAGAAAAGTAACGGACATTATAACCACTACACCATTGATCTGTACAGAACTGCTTTCTAAACACTTCTGATAAGTCAGAAGCACGCATAAAATGTGCTGTATTATCATATAATTTATTTATATTTGCATAACGCATGGATTACGATAGCTTCAGCAGTGCCACTCTATTTTGATGGTAAAATGTGCCAAGCAAGCTTCATACAAAATTTCAGCTCAAGCTCAATCCATCCAGCAGAACTCTGTGCTGCATTGCAGACAGAACCCACAACCAGTCATACTACTGTAGAAAAGGATAATGCTATATCTCGTGATTACGGTAGCGCGTTAGAAAACGGATGTGATATTCGTGATCACCACGGTCGATTACATATATCCCAAGCAGATTTGACACTGAATTCTCAAATTCGATCAAACGCAATTTGCATATTCAATGCGTCGTATCTCGCGATTACCGTATCGCACTGGAAAACGGATGTGATATTCGTGATCAGCACGGTCGATTACATATATCCCAAGCAGAATTGACACTGAATTCTCAAATTCGATCAAACACGTATGCGAAATTTGCATAACTCACGGATTACGGTAGTTTCAGAAGTGCCACTCTTATTTTGACGGTGAAATGTGCCAAGGCAGCTTCATGCAAAATTTCAGCTCAATCCATCCAGCACAACTCTCTGGGCTGCGTTGCAGACACACACACACACACACAGACAGACAAACATTGTGCTTTAGTAATATAGATGAGTATTCTCAACATTATTTTATTTCATGAGACAAATTGATGTTGAACCACTTTGGAGAACTTTGCAAGCAGGAGTCCTGAGTTGGAGCGGCTAGTATACCTATATGTATATATGTAGTATGTACATATAGGTATATCGTAATGATACCTACACGTCCGCCCGCGACAAGCACACCTGCACGCACGCAACGACACACCTATGTATAGGACACGCACTACTAGACGGCCCGAAAAGCGGTTGGACCCAAAGCCGACACAACCTACAGTGGGGTGCGCACAGGCTAAGCGAGTTCGATTGGAATGAGAAGAGAAGGAAACGTTAGTTAGGCTTGCTTATTTATGTCGGTGCAGCTGACGAAGCGCCGCTCATCGACCTCACCTCACTAAAAATGAATAGGCGCCATCCCGAGGTCTAATGCCCCCCCCCCCTGAACAACGCGCTCGCCCGACATCGCCCTGGTCGACAAGAGGCTTCTATTCGTGGGACAGCCGTTCGCGTGTCTCAGGAGCCCCCAAGTCCCGCTGACTAGACCCGCGGTTGATTTACAACGATCGCCGACTTACCAGCGGCCAGTTGTTGGGCCGGTTTGCCTAGCCAGCCTAAAGGATGGGGGGGGGGGGGGTGGCGGGACCGACGCGGGTACAGGCGAGCGCACTAACATGGGCCTTTAGCCAACAGCTATTGAAAATTCGCGTAAAACTTTTATAAATTTAGAATAAATCTAAGAAAAACAGGTTTCTCCAAATTGGTCCTGAGAATGCTCAAAAAAAATTTCGGTCCGATCCGTCAAGCCATAAAGGAGAACCAGTTCAAAATGGACAAACGAACAAACCATTACGAAATTTATCGTCTGCATAGGAACTCGCCACGCTGACGCGCGGCGAAAAAACTCGCAAAGACGTTGGTGCGAGTCTGTCGAAACCGACGTCACCTGACGAGACGGCACCCAATCACCTGTTGCGCTCTAACGGTAGGAAGACTCCATTTTGCGCATGCCTGATCTGTATGCCTGATCTGTATGCCGTGAGTTTAAACCGGGCGAAGAAGCCAGTGAAATCGCGTTTGCATGCAAACGCCAAGCACTGGATGCAAAATTTCCATTGCAAGAAGAGGTGGACACCATTTATGGCTCGACAGACGACAGTGACGGTTGGCTCTTTAAAAATTAAAGCGTTTTCGATGTTTCACGGTTACAGTTGATTGGATCGATCGAATCAGCAAGAAATGTGCACACTTCTAAGCTGTCATGTACCTGATACATTGTATGTCTGTCATTTTCCGTTAGACATTCCTCTCGCGTTGTTGTTACTTCCCATGTTAGTGCGCTCGCCTGTACCCGCGTCGGTCCCGCCACCCCCCCCCCCCCATCCTTTAGGCTGGCTAGGCAAACCGGCCCAACAACTGGCCGCTGGTAAGTCGGCTATCGTTGTAAATCAACCGCGGGTCTAGTCAGCGGGACTTGGGGGCTCCTGAGACGCTCGAACGGCTGTCCCACGAATAGAAGCCTCTTGTCGACCAGGGCGATGTCGGGCGAGCGCGTTCGGGGGGGGGGCATTAGACCTTGGGATGGCGCCTATTCATTTTTAGTGAGGTGAGGTCGTCAGCTGCACCGATATAAATAAGCAAGCCTAACTAACGTTTCCTTCTCTTCTCATACCAATCGAACTCGCTTAGCCTGTGCGCACCCCACTGTAGGTTGTGTCGGCTTTGGGTCCAACCGCCTTTTGGGCCGTCTAGTAGTGCGTGTCCTATACATAGGTGTGTCGTTGCGTGCGAGCAGGTATGCTTGTCGCGGGCGGACGTGTCATTACGATATACCTATATGTATATATGTAGTATGTGCACCCGTCTCAGTTCAGACACTTTTTTACAAATTTTCACAAGAACAGCTGAAGATGAACCAGGAAGCGGTTCACCTCGCAATGCAACTGGGGGAGCCGCTAAACGGGCGACCTCGTGCGGGTCTTGCGGTAAGCGAAACAGTTTCCAGACTCTTCTTACTGTATAGCGTTGCGCTTGGCGCACTTGCAGGCGGGCAATCAACGTCCTCGGCTACATATACCTTTGGGTGGTCGAGGTCTGCAAGGAGGCCGAGAGGCTCTGCGCTCAAGGCCAGGTATGGTCGTCTTCGTGCGTGTCCTGTTTAACAGGCGCGAAATGAGTTGCTTGTTGGTCCACAGGCGGTGGGGCGCGACACGGACCAGGCGCAATCGCGCGAAGGCGCGTTCCTGCGCCTGCTCCGTGAGGGCCCCTACACAACGGGATCTCAACTGCTCGCGATGGGCGTCAAGCCCCCAGCATCCAAAAGGTAGGCACGAGAATGCGCGCCGTCGTGTTGGTTTTTAGTTGTCGCACCACGCGACACGTTTTTAAGGACCGCCGCCGCCGCAGCCGCTTGCCCCCATCGCCCCCTGAGCGCCCGCCATCTACCGCAGCGCGGCCGAGGCGGATGTACATACCGTACCTACCTGCAAAAACTGAGCGGTACGGCCAAGCCTGACCACTAGGCAAAATCTGGATGTATACAGTTGTATAGGAGTTGCGTCGTGTCCGTCCGTGTCTCTCCGTGCCTGCTGTCGCCGCCCCGCCCCCTTCCCCCCACATGTTCTTTCTCGTCGTGTGCGTGGTGGCGTTCGTGTGTGTTCAGGCGCCCGTGCCTTTCGTCCCGCCTGTCTGTCGTGATCATAATCGTCGATAAGCTTGTCACATGTCACTTGTCACAATCGCTCAATAAACTCTGTGAAGTATGAAGGTCCTCTTGTCGTTGTGCTCTCCAGTCTATCTCTTGAGGAACGGTCTGCTTTCTGATGCGTCGTCGTCAGTATCGTCTTCTCGAGTTCCTTGAACTGCTCCACTTGCTGTTGCGTTGCTGATCTGGATTGTGCTTCCAGCGTAGCTCGTTCTTCTTGCTGCTGTCGGCTTTCCCACTCCAACTGACCGTTCGCTCTCTCAAGCATTTGCACTTGTTCGCGCAGCTTCTCTAGGTCACCACTTGTAGCCATTGCGTTTGTTTGTGCACAAATAAAATAGTGCATATTTACGAATGGATGTATGACGATTGATGGAGCGAATCGAGGTCGCGCGCGCACGTTGCACATGCTGGGCGAAATCGTCGTTTTAGATTACCAATTCGTTTTGGTTTCGTGATTCGTGTTCGTTCGAGATTCGGGATTAGGACACTTGTGCAGACTCCCTTGACTCATTTCTGCCGTGCACGTTCTGCACGCACGCGTTCTTTCCACGTCTCCCATTTTGCAGACGAATATAACAGGTGCTGACAAATATCGAACTTGCAAGCAAATATCACATTGCGTGCATGCGTCAGGAGCATCAGACAAGCCGTGAACAAGTTTTTTGACCTCCAGGAGCGCGTCAACAGAATGGCTTCCATTTCCTCAAGAAAGCCCAGGCGTGACAAATGGGATCATGGTTGGTCTATCGATCGCGTTAGACTTCGCACACACGTGCAGCAGCAGCTCTAATTTTGCATGCTGCACACGCACTTAGCACATCGATTCGCACGTCTTATGCCGGTAATACTCTACGGTACTGTCAGTCCGAAGGGCACTAGAGTCGGCCTACGGCAGGGGGCACTGGGAACCAGCAGACGTACAGGCCGCCGACTGTTTCGCGGTCGCGGCGTTGGCGAGCTGCTTATCCCAGTACGTCCGCGGGATTTTCCGATCCCACTCATTTTGCACGAGGGCCCTCCCCGCGTAAAGGGCCGAATTCGCCCAGCTGAAAAGATACGCCACACAGGGTGCTTTATACGCGGCTTTTAGCGTTGTACGCTTTTGTGTACACTGTGTGCTGTTGTCCGCCCAAGCGCGTGGAGCAAGCGAGACTTGCTAAACGCGTCGATAGGTACGGTATTTGTACCTTCTTTTGCTTTGAGCACTGCGGACTTTGTGCCGCTCCATTTGGAAGAGCTGAAGGCTTCGCAGGCCTTGTTTGCAGAAACATAAAGATGTGTTCTAAATGGAACGTCTTATTTGCATGTGCACAGCTGACATACCGTTGTCCTAGTCTCTGCACGAACGCTCTCCGCAGCCCTCCTCCGCGCAGTCCATTCGCCGGACTCTCTCCATTAGCGCCGCATGCGTGGGAAACGAAATCCTCCCCGGCTGTGTACGCGGCTGTGTCCGCGGTGGGCGTCTCCTTTGCGCCCGTGTGTGCTGGGGGCGTAATCGTCGCTAGAGTTTTGAGATTAGATTCGTACACCGTCGAAAAACTTGCATGGGTACTATGTATGTGTAGTTGGTATGATTACTCCAGGGCCGTTTATGGCTGCGCCGAGCTGACAGATGCTTCTGCTACTGCAGAGCCTATCAGCGTTCGGCCCGCCCCTATCCGCCCCCGCAGAAAAGGGACGGACTCCGCGAACAGCGTGTCGCAAGATTTGAAATTGCGACAAATGGTGCATCACGGGCCGCATGCTGCACCGTACAGCGCCAAGCGTATTGTTGTTTTCGAAAAGTTTACGGACAAAAATTTTTACTTACGAGGTTTTTCCTTACTTAGATCACTTAGGCGGGTTTTTACTTAGGAGGGTTTTACTGTTCAGGCGTGCGTGCCACGAGTTCTGCCTTGGTCGAGGACACTTCCCAGACATTGTTAATGAGGTCGATGACACTTTCCATCCGTCGAAGCGCGCAGGCACCGACGGGTGGTAGACGACGCGCAGCATCGTGGCGTTGGCCTGGTTCGTCTCCATGTGCTTCTTCAACACAGGTACAACATGTACGCGTGCAAAGCATGGAGTGCCTTACGTCTCCGTTTGCCACAATTCCTTGAATTGTTGGCTCAACGTTGTCCGGCGTGAATCACGCTCTTCTTGCGGCTGAACAAGCCGGGGACGTTGTGCTTTGGGAGCTGATAAGTTATCTGGGCCTGGGACGCCCACACCAGCGTCCGGCCGTACTCGTCCCAAAACGCAACTTGCAGCTGCAGTGTGCATGTACCGTACTCGTACATAATATATGAGACGAGGTGAGTGTTTGCTCAAATCCTCTACACGGGTTGCTCAGACTTCTCCCTTTACTGCTTCTCACTCAACTCGTTGCCCCAACTGGCAGGGTCAACGGCGCCGCTTGTTTGTGAAGAAACGGACTCACCTGGCACCACGCGAACGCGAGCGGAAGTGCAGTTGGGCGAGTGTCCGGTCAAAGGGCCGCCAGCGTCTCACCACAACTAAGGCACCACCGACGACCGCTCAATAGCCAAAACCGTCTGGACGGCGCCAACTGTCAAAGGCGGCGCCGACCAAAGGACCTCAAGACGAGAGAGCAGACTGGAATCAGCGCTTTTCAGCTTGAGCTCGGATACGCGCTCTGATCTCGGCGACAGCCAATGGAGCGCTAACAGTACCTACATATGTAGCTCGATTGCCCTAGCCGGGAAGACCTCGCTGTTGGTGAGGTTTGGCACTCCATTGGGTGTCGCGAGCCTCGGCGCCGCTAAAAACAGTTTTCCGTACTATGCTACAGTATTTTCACCCTCAGTGACGCGCTGCTCTTACAAGTAAGGTGGAGCTGTCGCCGTGGTCGAGTTGTTGACAGCCACCAAACGGCTGCTCAGGATGCGCCTTGCCCCCGGATCCAGAAGGTCCATTTTGTTTTTGATCCCTGCGGAGCAGCGCTGGCAGTTAGGAGGGAAGTTCAGCATGAGGCTGCCTCTGCCAGGTAAATTGGCTCGACTGGTTGGTGGAAGCCAGGTTCACCTTTCTCCCAATGTCCCCGAGCATGTTATGCTGGCTAGCCAGTCGAAATGCAGCTCGGCCCTTTCGGATGATCCTTGCTGCGCTGCATTGGTGTAGAGCACGCCGAACCGGACCGTGAACTCCACCGGCGCATTGGTGTTGTCGCTGGTGCAGAACGTGACGCTCTGCACGCCGCCGTCAAAATGCCGCCATGTTCATCCGTGTTTGCCGCGAACACGGAGTGTTAGCTCTCGGGTTGCCCCAAGACTGTTTGTTGCTCGCCCTCTCTCTCACTCAACTTCTTGCCACAACTGGCCGGGTCACCGGTGGCGCGTGCTTATGAGGAAACGGACGCGCCAGGCCAGGAACCGCGCGCGAGAGCGGAAATGCAGTCCTTTCACACGCGCAGCTTGACGGCCGCCTCACCACCACGACTAAGGCACCGCCGACGGCCGCTCAATAGCCGAGACCGTCTGGACGGCGCCAACCGTCAAAAGCGGCGCCGACCTGACGATCTGAAGGACGAGACAGCGGACATGAGTCAGCGCTTTTCAGCTTGAGCTTGGATAGTGCTCGAGTAGTGCCCTGTAGTGCTCGAGCGCTTTCTTAGCCTGCTTTAAGACCACCACATCCCCAACAATGAAGCTGCTACTTTATGTTTTCTGATCCGTTTTGTCGTCTGCGCTGTGTGCCTGTGCGTTAGCGCAGCGCGCGCCAATACTAGCTGCTTTGTGTGAGCAGTCGTCCTCTGTCCGCGACTGTGCAGCGTACACAGGCTTCTCAGAGCAGTCCAACGCTGCGTTCTAACCAAAGCTGCGAAGCCGAGACCGAAATGGCACCTTCTACAGCCACAAACGGCGTTGCGTATCTCAAGAGATGGAGTGCGATCGCTTGTTAGCTGGCTCGCTCTCTGGAAAGAGCCGTCATTTTGGACAGTGGCCAACATGCTCGTCCGCGTCATCTGCCTGCAAGATGGGCCTTTCGAGGCCCTACACACGGACCTGCAGCAACGCGCCATCTGTCAGGCATGCAAGATAAAGCTCGACCCGTTCAAGTACCCTGTTTGTCAGAACGACGAAAAGCACGGTCACTCCATGGATTACAACTGTACACAGTTGCCTATTCTGCCGGGAGTGTGCCGAAAGGCGTGTCGCAGACGAGGCGAACGACGCCAAAGGGCCGGCAGAGGCGGCCTGGAGCAGAGGCAGGAAGGCGGCGGAGGCAGCGAACGCCATCGCCAGCGCCGCCTTCCGGGTCGGCGAGATCAAGGAAGTGCTCGCCCGATCCGCTCTATGCGTCTAAGCGCCGCTAAAGTGCACTGGCAGCGGGCAAGTTCAGCAGATGCATCTGCTGATCTTAACACAGAGTAGGTGGGTTTAGCTAATGTGGTGGGCCAGACGTCAGTGACGACGTCAGAAGAAGAAAAAGACGTCTACCCTACTGCCCTCCCAGAACCCATCGTAGTCGTAGGCGCCGTCGCAACGCAGCCTCGTCTCGCGTCTCATGGACGGACACGTGTGTTCCCGCTCTGTTCCCGATAATGGAGGGGCAGAAGGTGGCGCGTCTGCGCTCGGACATGGGCAATCTCAAACTCGAGATGCGGCGGTGACAGGCGGTGACATCCGCGTCGTCGTCAGCCAGGCAGAGACAACGGCGTCACCAGGACATTGAAAACTTGGTGGCTCAGTTCCAGAGGGCTGTGGAGCGCGGGGACAGCGTCGCGTCGCTCCGACTGGCCTACCGCGCCTTTCGGCTTGCATTCCAAGGTGTCGGCGCTGCCTCCGGTGGGTGCGCCAACGCCGCATTCGCCCAGGCGGTTCTCTGTGGCGACCGCCAGGATTGCAGTGTGGTGTACCCGGTATGCGTTTTCCCCATGAATAAAATTCCAAACTTCCTAAAATTCCAAATTCAACTACTTAGATGGGGTCGTGTGACGGTATCGAACGTGTTTGTGTTTAGCGGTGGGGTCGACCGAGCATGCGCCTGCCCCTCTTGCCGTGCGGGGGCGCACCAGCACGGGGTTGGCAACCCCGCCTACAGCATGGCCGCTCTGGCGCCAGTGGGCGTCGGCCGTGGACGCGGACGCGGCGTCGACAAGACTTATTCTCTTCCTTTGCATACTTGCTTGGGTGAGAACCTGAAGTTAGAGTTGGACACGTTTTTTACAACGTTTTTTTAACAATAAAACGCGTTTTTATTGTTAAAAAACGTCGTTGCCTGTTTCTTAAAAATATATTAAAAAAACGGTCGTAGTCGTAATCGTAACGTAAATTGCTTCATAGTCGTAAGAAACTTACTTAGATGAGCCACGCCACCATATTAAATCAAATAAAGCGAGCCACTTTAGCACCCTGTGGTGATGTCTACTGTTTGAGCAGCGACTGCACTGTTCTGCATCCTTTTGCTGCCCTTCTCCTCTGCCCCCACTCTCATTTGGTCGGTAGTTGCGCGATGAAGCGCCAACATGGCTAATACCGTTCCGCTCACACCCGCACTTGGTCACACTCACACGCGCGTGCACACACACACACACACACACACACACACACACACACACACACACACACACACACACACACACACACACACACACACACACACACACAGACGCCTTTGCACGCATGCACACGTGAGGAACCCACTTGTCTGTTTGTGATTACTGCAGTGCTCGCACAGGTTTACTATTTCTTTACATTTTTATCTTTGAGCACTCCACTGATGGCTTACTATGATGTACGGTACATGTACACACGTACTAAAATAAAAACAAAAGAAACGGTTCTTTTTTAAATAAAACCGTTTTTTAAACAAAAAACGCCAGTCCACGTGCGCCCCATTCCCATTGGCCCAGCCATTCAGAACGTGAACCGGTCAAAGTTTATGTAAGCTGACCTTCTGCGTGGGCATCTGGGCGCCCGTCTTTGTGGACTGTCTTTTCTCCTATGTATTTACCTTGCCTCCCCGCCATAACATCTTGGGTAGGGGTGCATTGATCCCACTGCGTAACACGATCAGCGTCTTGCCAATCTGTCGAACGCGTCGACTATAAACGATCGGTTCAAGGTTCCGCTCTCGCCTCCGAGGAGTCGGAGGATCACGAGGCCTTGATCCACGTGCAGCCTGTACTGCCTATCAACCCTCGGCGGAGGGAGGGCAGACCAACGCCACAGACCCGGGGCAACCGGCCCTTCCATGCCGCCCTTCGGCGGTCATGGCTTATACACACACACTATAAACGATCCGGCTAAAGACCTCATTCCCATAATCTCCCACCCAGGCAGTCCGGCGTCAAAACAAACTTGCAACAAGTCCTCCAACAAAAATGTCCTCTATAT